>JAECUM010001563.1:0-148115 GCA_016617855.1 Megalonaias nervosa
CTCTCTCTCTTCCTTCCTTCGGTTGGTTTGACTTAACTTTTATCATCATTCATAGGTCCAGAGACATCGTCTTGTGAAAACAAGCGAAAACCCTCTATGCTTGTCTTGTCATGGAGATTTGCCCGTATCTTGCTATGATGATCGGGGGGGTTTTTTTTGGACATTTGCTTATTTAATTAATAATAATTGATTTTAGGACATTATAATAGGTTTAAGAAACAACAACAAGAAAGCATTAAATACAATACAGTATGTGTACTTCGTAACCCACGTATGGTGTCGACAGCCTATTGCAACTTTGTATCATTGATATTATGAACACTGTAGATAAATCTCAAGGAAAGTGTAAACATACTGTTACGACAAACCATTTTCTTAGGTTACTTGGTGTAAGTTCAGATTTAAGGTTTTCATCTAGCCCAGATTCTTTTTATCTCACTCCAGATTTTTGCGTATTTTGTCCCTTATGCATTAGAGGGGAGGAGGAAATGGAAAGCAGAAAGGATTGCATTGACATTGTGTACCATGTTAAATTCTTGCAGAAAATGGGGATTATTAATACTTTATATCGTTATTTTCATATGTCACTAATGATTAATGAGTGGAAATTCACCACTGAAATATAGGCCTAGAAATGATAGCACACAGATCCATGAATGTTTATATATGGTTATTGTAGTGCTATGGGCGGATCAATAGTATTGGTATATCAAATTGCTTTATACCAACACTTCAAATGCCATGTTATTTTTAATGTATGTGGTATATATATATATATATATATATATATATATATATATATATATATATATATATATATATATATATATATATATATATACACACACAAGAGTTCTGCTTGGATGGAGATCTTAACAATTGCAATGTTATGGGTCATGGTAAAGTTCCCAATCACTAGGTTAGAACCGAGGGTCTGTGCCAGACATACTGTATCCTTGTGCCCTTCAAACCTATATATAGATAATGGCTAGGGGCCTCAAGAGTTTCTAAGCGATGACCCAAGGGTAAGTTTCCGTCCTCTGGGTCTGTATCGGAAATGTGTCTGATTCCTTTTCATGTCCTTCAACCAGTGTATGGTTAGAAGGTGTAGATCTCAACTGTTTCAATGCATTGACTAAGGAGGGGGAAGGGGCAAATCCACAATCTAAATGGCCATCACCCCCAGTCTGTATTCAATATGCCAGTATGTCATAACGCTGGCCTTAAAGACAACACAAATCAACTTTTAGATTTTCACACACAATACTTCAAATATTTAGATTTCTTTTAAAAAAGCACAAATCATTCTAAAATGTGTATATTATATGCAAAAAATGAATTATGCACCATAACTTTTGATGGACGTTAACTGTAGCTTTTAGCGCAATCTTGGAAACAGGCATTAATAATATGAGAGTGTGCATTTTTTAAATGTGCTGCAAATCATTTTTAATTTGTTAACTGACATTTATGAATAAAATTTTGATCCCACACTTTATTCAGGATAAGTAAATATTAGGTAAATTGCTGCTTAACAATTCATTTTGTATTGAACAAAGAATTTATATAATTAATTCGGTTATTAATCTACTTTTAGCGTGTGTTTTATATGCTTTTCATAAATTGTCTGATCTGATCATAATTAAAATGTACTAACTTAAAGCTTCAGACATTTAATAGATTGAAAGTTGAATGAGTGAGCATTCCTGCAATAAACAAAGTGAATACAACGACTCTATTTGTGATGAGCTTAGAAATATTAGAAATGGCTCCAAATAAACAGGAAATAATTAGGATTTACAAGCTTTCAAACCAAAACCGCTTTCACCTCCAGCTCGAAGTAAACTTCTACCAGATATACCCATTTAAAGCTGTAAAATATGAAACCACAAGCAGTTCAATTCGAGATAGAATTTATATCCCTTGGCAAACTCTTGGCTTGACAAATTTGGGCGATACACGTTATATTATCGATAGATATGATGTGTTTAGCTTGTGCATTATACAGTACAAATTAAACAAGGGGAAAAAAACAGTATAAACAAGAAAAAATTCCACTTCGATAAAGCTAAAACCAAACCAACCTACTAAGGTGGATGCTACTTATTATGCAATAAAAATACAGTTTTATCTACTGCAGAAACCCATTTCACAACTAAGATTGAATGATAGGCAATATGGTTAAATTGCAAAAGATGATGAAATGATCGATGTCTAGGAGAAATTAACTGCTTCTGCAGTATGAAAAAAGATGCTCTGTACATATGTCTCTGCAGGCAGTTAACCTTAGATTAATATGGCTTTTAATTTAATTACTGTAGTCCAAAGTTCGTTCATGTGACGTTGAGCCTACTTTTGGTTCCCAAGTTCAGTGCCATATTTTGGGTGAATATGGACATAATTTTGGTAATTTCACATTGTGGGCCAGATTGCTAATCCCTTTATAAATATGCATTTGGTACATGTTCTTTGGTAACAAAATGTTTTATTTGTATTCACGTCAAATTCTTAAAAAGGATCAGTTGGGTCAGGTTGTAGTAAATAGTAACTTAACTGATAAACAATATTCACTTGACTTTCAGGAACAGTTTTGCAGTATTTGCCATGTGGATTGAAAGAATGTACTGTACTAAATAAATTCTATCTACATTAACCAAAAACAATATGTAAAGTTTATAACCTACCAAAATATTTAAGTGATTACATTTTTTATCAGTTTCATCCTTCCATTCAGTAATATTAAACTTTTTATATTTTGTAAAGCACCATAATAGTCTCAGGATCTTGGCTCAATTATTTATTGATCATTTCATTTTTAATATATATGTATGGGAGTGTTTTAGCAGCCAAGCCTTTGAATATTAAATGGCATTGTGTACAATTTAAAAAGAGCATTTTGCACTGTGTACTGTAGCTCATCCAACAGGTATGTTCAATGCAATGTAGCATGGACATCCACTATTACAAAAATTATGTTGCTGTGACTTTCTAATTTGGAACAATAAAACTTACTCTGTCTAGTACAAGCCATGGTGTGGACAATCCAATACAGCAACTAAATCTGTTCTGTAATGGAAAGTGTGTGAAAGGATTAAGGTCCACTGGGGGAATTTAGATTTTCTGTAATCCACACTGCATACTGAAAGTAGAAGATTCCTCTCTCCCAGCTCCCCATCAAGCATATCTGGATGAAGAAAGTGGTGTACAAATTAAATGGAAATGCGCATATAAAGAGGTGGACACTGAATCTTTAACTGTTATATTTTATCCAGGCAATCATTCTTTCATGAAAGGATTGTGCAGTTTGAGGCTGCTTTTAATTTTCTTTGGAACATTACTCCATAAAAGGGTGCCTGAATTCTGAAAGATTCTTTTTAAGAGTTTTTTTTTTCAGCTTTGGCAGGTTGCAGTTACATGTATTCGAAATTATGGATCCCAACTTATGAGTATATTGTCTAGCTCTGATCAATTAAAACAGATGGTTTTATACTCTGAGCTGATTTGTTAAATCAGTTGTGCTTTTCTGAGAAGTATATATTTAACTGTTGTGGAATGGGATATCAAGTACACTGTCATTGACCTAAATATCCAGAAATTGAATAATATTTCTCTTCTCTCATTCTGGATAATTTGTATACTAATTAATAATCATCGCTTTTCCCAAATATTTTGTCATGAAAATTAATAATTTGTGATATTTGACAGAGTCATGACATCAAATTAATAGATTCCAAAAAATTTTGATTAGTAGATTGACTGGCATGAACATTTCTGGGCAATGTCAGTGTCAGGAAACAAAAAATGATAACGGCAATGAGAAATGGTAATTGCACTCAGCCATAAAATTTGCAAAGTCTCTGGAAATACCCCTTTACACACTTTTGATCCAGTCTCAAACTAGGCTTCAAAGTGGCTTTGTTACAGAAGAATCATTGCTCACATGCGACGGTGTGTTACATATGCCTGATGATATATTTTTCCTCCTCCATATGTTTATCTTAAAATCCACATTGCATGAAACACATAATACAAACTCCAGGCTTCCTTCCTGCACACACTTAAACTCTGATTTCCAAGCATTGCTGAGCAATTATTGTAATATTCCTTTGCCATTGGTTTTTAGCATTTGAAGAAAACACGTTTTGGCATTCTGATCAAAAAAGATAAGAACCAATAATTATAAAACTTATGTGTTTTTTGTCAAAATCTGTTGTTTTTTGGGGGGTGGGGGTTGGGGTTGATCTCTTTTATTTTACTTCTGCCAAAGGTCAGCTAATTCCTAATCAAAGATGTAAAACCTGAAGCCATCATGGCCAAGCTTTGATCCCTTTATTACTTAAAACACCTCAAAAACCCATCATTCCTTTAACTTGAATCTCTCCAAATTACAATTATAGGGTAACCAATTACAGCCCATTATGTACATACACATGGTAGCTCAACTGTTCTTAATCTGCCTATGCAGCATGCATAATGGCTCAGGTGGAACATTTCCTGTCCCCAATAGATTGGTTCTGGCTGGTTTAACTGTAATGTATTACAAATAGGTAAAAATATGATTTCTTTTTTCTTCTTCTGTTTTCCAGTTGAAACAAAAAAATAAAACGGCATTTGTGGTAGACAGCGTTTAAAATGGCATTGGTCTCCTTTTGCTGGTAGGATCACATGTATAAGTTTATTAGTGTACCAGGGGGGCCCTGAGTGGCCGAGTGGTCTAAAGCGCTCTCTGTTACGGATCACTGCAATCTCACCTCTGTCTGCGTGGGTTTGAGTCTTGGATTTGGCGAATGTGGATATGTGAGAAAGCTTGCCAGTAGCTTGTCGTGGGTCGGTGGTTCTTTCCAGGTATTTACCGGTTTCTTCCTCCACCATTAATACTGGCTGCCATGTATAGCCTATCGTGTGCTGCAAAATGGTGTTAAGCCCTACAACAACAACAACAACAACAACAACAATCAGTGTACCAGGCAATTTCAGTTCTAGCTGCAAGTAGTCAGGATAAGTAAACTAGGTTGCTTTACATTTCTCGTTTACCATCTAAGAACACTTTCATGATAATATTTCAGTTTTTCTTTTACAAATAAAGAATTCTGTTTCATTTCTGGTGTTTCTTTTTCATTTCTTAAACTTTGAAAGTCTGTTCATTGTGTATACATTGTTAGCTGTGTGAACTTATCCAACATAATATAATTAACAATACTTTATTTTTTGTAATCTTAGGGCAGGTGTCATGTTTAGTCTGTTTGAGTAAGGTCATAACAAAATCAAATGCCCAGCGATTAGTTTCAGTTATTGTTAGAAATTTGTCAGTGAACTTGATCCAGATTATAAAGAATGCAAATTGAAGTTTGGAACCAGTTTTAATATTGACATTATTTTAATGCAAAGATTGTTTTCTAAAATGGAGCAATACATTTATTCTTATTATCTTACTTCTGAAAATGTGTAAGATAATCTTTATTGTTGTTCAAAAATGTTTGAAGCAATCTCAACACTACAACTTCAGATAAAGTGCTGATTGCCCATGCATAAATATGTAAATGAGCTAAAACACTTGGACTAATTCAGTAATTTAATTATGGAACACCTTTATTTGTAATGATACTCCCAAGTAGTCAATATGTTGTTAAAAAGGGTAAATCTGCTGTTGAATAAAAAGTGAGACAACAAAAACCTGTAAAACTGGCATGTTAGAGACATGGACCTCTTTATCACAAATAAATGTCAACCATTTATGCTTGTTGGAAAAGGAACTTGTAAATCAAGTGAACTGGAAATTTGAAACTGATTATCACTAATTATACTACAAATAGTGGATTGTCAGCTGTTTTATTGTTATATGATGATCATGCTTTCAGTTAATACAAGAGATATTATGGGTAATCAAATTAGTATCATGGTCTTATGGTTATCTATGCAAACACCTGTCGCTCAGTACAGATACAACATTTCTTAGTTTAATTACCAGCTTAAATATTTTATTTTTTGTCTGCTTTAAAAAATGTACATGGTGTCAAAAATGTATTGTACTACTGAAATTATTACAAATATGGAAAATATGTCATTAAAAAAATTACGGGGAACCAGATATTTACATTAATTATGGATATATATATATATATATATATATATATATATATATATATATATATGCACTGCTCCAGTGGCCTAGTGGTTAGAGCGTCCACATCGGATGCAGGAGGTTGCAGGTTTGAACTCTGGCCGAGTCATACCAAAGAGTTATAAAAATGGTACTAACAGCTGCTTCACTAGGCACTCAGCATTAAGAGGTTAGTGTTAGGACTGGTTGGCCTGGTGTCAGGATAATGTGACTGGATGTGTGTCATATTTTGGAATTTGATTTTCTACATATCATTAAGTGGCAATTATTCACTTTATTTGAATCCTTATAAATCCATATTCCTTTCAAAAGTCATTATTTAAATGCCCCAAGAAGTATGTATGACAAAATCAATTCCTTTCAAAGGTCATTATTTATATGCTCCAAGAAGTACATACAACAAAATCAGTGTAAAAATACATATTTTAATGAGATCAACCAAAAAGTGTGATCCAGTACATTCTGGATTGAATGTCGCATGCTGTGTCACATTGAAAACTATGAATGTTGATAAGCAAATTTGAACTACCATATATTGTGACAATTAGACTTGACGTGCTCTTTTTCTTGATCCTGTTTAACATGGTAACCATTGTAAAAGTCCATTGTGATAGATAATTTTTCATCTGGAAGTTTCTTGACAGCAGTTAAGATGCAGATCATTCAGTAATCAGGATTGAATAGACTTAAGCAGACTAGTATTATATTTTAAACTAACAATTTATAGATAATTTAAGATGAGTAAATGTGCCTACATGACCTGTATGACTTTTATTATGGTCTGCATGGGACTGGAACTATTCCAGAAGTGGAATGATATGTGCAGAGTAGGAGTAAGAATTGTTAAGCAGTGGCTAACATGTACACCATTGGTAGTAAATTGATTACCCCATTGCTGTAATTTGGAGACTTTAAAGCCACAGGTGGGATGTTTTTGTGGTGTTGTGAGTAATAAAGCAATTGAAGTTGTGCATGATCATCAGACATTTGTGTCTTCAATAAAAAGTCTGCCAACCTTACGGTGAAGGTGAAATAGAAGTGACTGACCCAAAAATGCTTAATTTTTGCAGAAATACTTTAGTAAGTGTTGTGATTTTTTTTTAAAGAGGAATATTTAAGGGTAGCTATCACTTTTGGGGGTCATTTCATGTCAAAATGCACATTGCTTGTTTGAGGACCTAAATAACCACTAGGTACAAGATATTCGAAGTTTAGAAGTGCTTGGAAATCCGAGTTTAAGTGCATGCAGAAGAGTAACAAAGGTCTTGAGTGTTGATTGTGTGATTTTAAGATAGTATATGGGGTAAGAAATGATATCACCAGACATATGCAGACACCACTGCATAGGAGCAATGATTTTTCTGTAACAAAATACACCAATTTTGAATGCCATATTTGAGACTGGGTCAAAAGTGCATTAAGTGACACTTGCAGAGACTTTCATGCAATTTTGTGGCAGAACACAATTTACCATTCCTCAATGGATATCATTTTACTAAACTGGTTAAAGTTTTGTTTCTCGACTCTAACATCATGTACAAATTTTCTTGCCAGAGTACAAGGCAGCACATATTGTCACTCAGGTTCTAGCCTTCCGACTGGGAAATAGAATCTGAAAATATGTGTAGGAGTCAAAGTTCATTGTGATGATTGAGAATACATGTTATGGCAAAAATGTACTTGTTTTGTTTTCAGTCCCCTTAAAACACTTAAAACTGATATTTAAAAAACCCCACTGGTTTAGAGATTGATCTGCTTAAAAAGTTTTGAATTCTACTGATTTGACGTTATTTTTCTGTCACATGTACGAACAGTACATGATTTAAAGTCTGCAATCAAAATAGTACATAAATTTCATCTGCAGTAAAAATAGTTCATGAATTTTAGTATGCGATTCAAATAGTACATGAATTTTAGAGTGCAGTCAAAATAGTGTGTGAATTTTTTATCAGAAAGAATACTATACATGAAATTGAGTCGAAACTCAAAACTGAGTCAATTCAGTTACTACAACAAGGATGTTTTGGAAGAAGTTTGTTCTCTACTAATACGGTAAATTCACAATTCAGACCGATTTCCATACTTTAACTACAGATGTGATTCAGTATAGCTAACCAGCTGTAACATGTCGGTCATTAATTTGAAAGCAACTTTGCAGTGGAAGACAACAATCAGTTTGTGTGTTCCAATCAATTAGACTTCAGAAGGCATATACATGTATGATAGCATAGTACTTGTCACTGGAAAGATAAAAAGGAATTGAGTTTTAACACATTAACCCCTGGAGGTTTTTGTCGTTTTCACCTGAAATGCGAGTAGGAAACACATTTTGGGGGCTATTTCTGAATACATCCTAATACATCGACCTCCAAGAGATTTTAGGTTAACCTAATGCCTAGTTGTGTTAGAAACATTGTTTTTCATTGGCTATTTCACCTGCACATGAGCAGAAGGGTAAAAGTTGGAGTTCTTTTTTTTTTTGCTTAACGGACCCATCATTTTCGTGTCGAGACCACTCTTTATTCTAAATGCCCATCTTATCCTACTTTTTGCAAAGGTTCACCTGTCTGTGTGCAGTTCAGACCGGTCTGTCTTAGATCTGAGGCCAAAAAGTCTAAAATCCGGACACAAAATCGGATTCCGACCTCGGGCGAATTTCGGCTGGAAAAAACTCGGGTCCAAAAAATTACGTTTTTCCCTCTGTATTTTGTAGTGCAACTAGAACATCCATATTATTTGGTATCATCATAAAGCTACATCTGTCTACCTTTCTATAATACCAGCCACTTTATTGTGTCATACATGACCTTGACGCTACAGAGCTCAGAAGTAGGCTACCACCTCCTGCCGTGTAAATGCGGCGCCAGGGGTTAATGAGTTAATGGAGTGAGGCCACTGTGTCATAGTGCTGTACTTGAAACATAGGGACTTAATACTGATTTGAACCTGGTGCATCCACCATGGGAAATAATCAAACTGGCCTTTGTACACAGTTGACCTCTGTATGCAAATTCACTTTTTAAACTTGGTTTCTGAACAAATACTATGGACTAAATACAGTTATCATTATCATTATTATTATTATGGTTGCAATTATTATTATTATTATTATTATTATTATTATTATTAACAGATTGAGTTTAGTGCACTGTTCAGCAAAATAATGTATATATTGTTCTATCATAATCACACTGATTACTGTATTCTGCTCCATCCTGTAAGTTAAATCATGACTGACACTTACAACAAAAAAAAGGGTTTGTTTTTATGCACAACGATAATACACTAATATCACTGTGACTGATGACATACATATGACTTTCAGAGTACTGACTCCTTTGTTCAGCCGGATTGTATAATCAGAGGCAGGAACAGCTGCTCACACTGAAAAAACAATACAGTTCATCCCTGATTTACGCGTATGTTGTATTCATGAGAAACCATGCGTAACTCTTAATCCATCCGTCAATGGGAAGCTCAAGATAGCAGCATGGAGGGTGGATCCTACAAAGTTTCCAATTAGAGATTACGCTGGAAACTAAAGTTTCCTACGGAGACAAAATACAAACGTCAATAACGTCAAAAGCATAATCTCTAACTGACCCGAAATTTTTCCAATCAGGTTAGCTTATTTTGGTTACTTCATTTTTTGACATTTATGATTTTGTTTTTTATGGCATGTTTTGTTTATGTAGCCGCTCACTCATTTGTTGTCTTCACCATCCCTGCTGCTGTGTGTGTTTGACTTAATAAAATTATTATTGATATTATAATGGAATCTCACACATCTAAACTAGCTCGACAGCAACTAGAAGCAATTAAGAAATATCTCCCCATCTGTGATTCTGTCCAACAAAAATTACAAGCGTGTCAGGAAGCTCAGGTAGAATTTGCAGAGGATACAGCAGAGTTATTTAAACCAGTTACTAGAGCTACCGAAGGGGTTAGGAAAGCTACTTAAGAAGTTACAGAAGCTACCAGAGGTCTTCTTCCCACGTTGCAGCAAACCGCGGTAGCAACTGGAAAAATAGCAGAAAAACTAAGAAGACAAAAAAGATTCTAAGAGGACTTCCGGGTGAAATAGCTGATATTCAATCACAAGAAACACTTAGGGATATTGGCCAGCTTTATTCTGAAGAACCACAACCTGAAGTTCAACCTCCTCAACCAAAAGTAAGACGACCAGCAATAGAAAAATTTTGTGATGACGCGGTTGCATTTATCAGGAAAAGTACAAATAATGCGATTAATCTTGCACTAGATTTTGATAGAAAAAAATGAGTATTTAAAACATGATGTAACAATAGCAAAAAAGACTGGATTAAAACAATATTTAAGATTTATGTTAATGTACCAGCAGGTGCTCAAGTTGCTGATAATCATTCTGATTTTATATTATTTAATCAATCAATCCGCGCAGAAGAAATTCGACGCAGAGAAAAATTAAGTCAGATAGAAAAAGCTTTAGAAATGAAAGAGCAAAAAATACCACCAGAAACAAGTAAGAAAAAATCAAGGAAGAAGAAGAAAAAACAACCTCCCTCCCCACCTTCTCTGGAACCACAATACTACATGCTATCCGACATCAAAGAAGAAAACAATAAAGATCTCGACTCCGGTGCTACTGAAAGTGGTATTGGTATGGGTACTAGAGGAAGTGGTCTTGTTACTCAATGTCCCAATAACGTCCTTGCCGATGTTGAACGATTAGAAATCCTTACTGGAGGAAAACAAGCTGGTAATAATTCCCCAGAAATCATTAATGAAGCAGCTGATACTTGTCAGAGATTATTTACGGTCGTATCATGGATATTAATGTTTATTGAGCTCTCATCGATGAAATCGCTGATCATTGCCACAGTGATTAAGGGTATACAATTAAATCAGTGACAAGAAAATAAGATGATTAAATAATGCTCACCGTGGACCAACCATGGTCAGGCTGACAATTCGTGATTACCTACATATAAAGTGTACTATGGAGATGGACTTGGTGATGTTGTTCAGGGTATATTTAGAAGGATAGCTCCGAAAGCAATACCAATTGCAAAGCAACTGGGGATGAAAGCATTGATGTTGTTCGTGATAAAGGAATTGGTGCTGTTGGCGATGTTGCCAGTAAAGCATTTTCAGCAATCAAGGATAGACTAGCGCGATTAGTACGACGAAAACCTCAGCCAGTAAAACCTCAGCCAGTAAAATTACCCAGCACAGAAGTTATGCCTGCAGATGTTAGTAAAATAATAAATCAAGCTGCAGATGAAAAATTAGCAGAGTTGACTGGTGTACCCATGTCAGAAAAAGAAAAAAATATAACTGCTAGTCTGATAGCAGGAAGCGGTCTTCATGTTAGACGATAACAGATATAATAAAATGTTCAAGTGTGTATCTGATCCTGCACTCGACATGGATGCACCAATTCTCAAAGATGAATCGATACGTGATTATCAGTATTATTCTTATGACGTACAACAGCCAAATCAGCGTGGAAGTTCAGGATACAAGTAGATATTTCTTACCAGCAGAAGCATTTATTGAAGTAGAAGGTGAAATTTTAAAAACAGGTAGTGCTGAATATGGACCTAATATTATGGTTGGTTTTGTTAATAATGGCATTATGACGGAAAAAAAATTGAATTAATTCAGAAAGACATTGACGTTGCCACGACGATACTTGGCCTTGCAAGATACAGTGATGATTATTCAAGATCAGCTGGTCCGTCAATGTTTGTGAAGGATACTTCTGACCACCCTGACAACAGACCATATAATGTAAGATGACCAAGAAACAATGCCGACAGCGCTGATGCTGATGTGTGGCCAGTGGTTCATGGTGCTAATCCAGAATTCAACTTGGGATTCACATCACGTCGATCAATGCTGAAAGATGGAAATAGAAGGTTTTCATGTGCAATTCCACTATCACATATTTTTGGATTTTGCAGAAATGTCAGAAAGGTTATTTTTGGAGCCAGGCATACAGTTGTACTTGTAAGAAAAGCTACCGACGATGATGCAATCTGGCGACCTGCTGGTGATGCAGGTAAAGTAACACTGACAAAACTTTCATTGTGGATGCCAACAATGACTCCAACAATACTTGAAGAAGAATGAGAACGTTTACTTTCATGACTTAAGGTGGTAAATCAACATTATCATGGTTAACGATGACCACAGATAGTGTTCAAAGTAACATTAACGGTTTATTTACATGGCAGATAGCATCACAGCAAGGTGTTTTTGCACCATGACATATATTTGTTGCTTGACAAGATGCTGCACAAGTAAACTCACAAACACACAGTATAATGATATTTGACAACTTGGTGTTACTGAAGTTTCACTGAGAATAAATGGACATCAAGAACCAGCTGAGGATCTATTATTAAATTTTGAACAAAATCATGTAGCACGTGCATATCATCGTTTGATAACGTTCATGGGACGTGATCAAATTATTGATTCTGGTCTACAAATATCACAACTAGATTTTACAATGCTGTATCCGATCTATTACTTTTCTCTGGAACACTTGGATTTGTTTAGACAATCTGTCGTTGATATACACTTTCGAGCTCGTGTGACAAGAGGAGCAATTGCTAATTACAGAGGAATCGCTGTTATACTCAACGATAAAACAATGTTGCTTGAAGGTGTTGGTGGAAGAGTGAGAGTCATTGATGCCCCAGTAGAAAACATGTAATTAAATAGCTCATGATATTATGTCATATCATCACGTTAATGTTACTCTGATTCCTGGTCAGATTAAAAAACTACAATCAGTATCAAAAAAGAATTCGGGAATGAAAATATTACTGAAATGAGGACAGATCTTAGGTGGTCCAAATAAACTATCACTGACAGAAAGTCAACTCAGGCATATCAATGATGCCAAACGATCAAAGACCGGCGTACGACTTGATCTGCCTGCAGGTGCCATTAGTGATATTGCCAAGACAGGTGGTATATTTCCACTTCTCACATCTATACCAGCGTTGATAGCCTCTGCAGCTCCAGCTGTTGCAAAAGCAGCTGCACTTGGTGCTGTTGGAACTGCCGCTGGAATGGCATTAAAGAAAGCAGCAGGAAAAGGAATAAAAACTTCAACAAAAAAACATTAACAGGGAAAAGTCTAAGACTATCAGGATCTCCTTGTTCATGGTACAGAAAGGTCTTAGACTTCCCGGGACATTTCATTAGATGCAAAGCGTCTCCTTCCCATGTCCAGTTTTGATTTACTTGATGCTGTTGAACGATTAAATACCAAAAATTTCAGAGGAGTTTTTATGCGTGATGAATTACCAAAACAACCAAATCGTGTTGAGACCGGTATCATCAATCTCGATAAAAGTTCCTGTCCTGGTACTCATTGGGTTGCATACGCAATTGATCCATGTGGAATTGTTTATTTCAGTTTGTATGGGTTGGTACCACCGAAGGAAGTTTTAAAATATGTCAGCGGAGTGCAAACTCCCGTATGGTATTCAACATTACCAACACAGACAATAACTGATCCACCAATATGCGGCCATGAAGTACTTGCTGTTCTCGATGCTATTTCAAAATCTTCCAATGCACCTCATAAAATTGTAAGCGTGTACACGAGTTCTGTTTTAAATAATCACTAATTGTATAATGGTTGATATTTATGGAAGATCTTCTATCAAAGACAACAAGAAAGAAGATATCAATTTGTCGAAATATGCTACAAAAGACGAACTCGCCGAGATTATGAATCTTTCTGGAGTTGACCAAGATGAAGTTGTTGTTTTCCAAGATAGATACGTTGTTCTAAAAATGAGTAATATTAAGTGGATCGAGATAATTCGTAGAGTTCTCGGTGCTACCACGGATAATATTCCAGTATTTACTGACGGCAGTAGAATCAGAGACTCGAATGTATCAATCGCAACTATCAGAAATGAAATTACAAAAAGTGTTGCTGATCGTTTACGATCCACTGGTGATACAGTGACAGGTGAACTCCACATGAATGGAAATAAAATCGTTGTTTTAAGAGAACCAACATCTGACGAAGACGCCATAACAAAGAAATATGTAGATGATAAAGATACTGCAATCGATGACAAATTAAATACACTATGAGCCGAGTATGATGTTCATATAAGTTCGTTTATAAATACTCATAGAAGTTTTCAAAAACTTTATAAAATCACTGATGGTGTCTTTGGAAGTGCAATAGTTGTCGACACAAAACTGTCTGAAATTAACACAAACTAGAAGATATTGTCAGTGGAATTCCTGATATCATTCAAAAAACTAATCTGATTAAAATTCTTCGCAAGCAGATTAACAATATCGCATACACAGTATCATCAGGATCATCAACATGGTCACAGCAAAATAACACTATCAAACATACTGCGGAAGTCACTGGTGTGTATAGGCTGTCTGTGTTCAGCTCTGCAAAATTTTGGATATTTACCATGTATCCATGGCGTCATTCAATCGATGCTTTTTCTGGAACTGTGTCTATTGTATTAAATAAAGATGCCAAAGAAATATTCATACTGGAACCATCCGATAAAAAATTAACCGAAGCATCTTTCTGGTGGTGTCTGGAATTCATTGCTAAACACCTCAATTGATTACTTAATATCTAGTATATGATTTCACAAACGTCGGATCTGAGCATCGCACACAAATACAGATATGAGCAGGTTTGTTTATTACAGACCCGACTGAAAAACATCATTGACGAGTATACAGTAAAAATAAAAAAAATATCGTAGACGTATCGTTGTTATTGATATAATTGTTATTCTGCGTCTGCGGTTGTCGCTGGAACAGTAACTATAATTGGATCATTGTCAGCATCACACATAATAGCACCAGTAATAGGAATTGTTGTTGCAATTATAACCAGCATTGCTGGTATTCTTAATATAATCGCAAAAAAGATATCTACGTGTACAGCTGATAAATTACATGAATATCAAATATTGATATCAGCGGCAACACACGTGTATGTTAAATTATCATCACTGATATCATCAGGACTCGACGACAAAGCGACATCAGATCAGGAATTCGCGGAAATGATTAAGGTTTACCATGATGGCTAAAGTGGGATAAGTTGTATTTGGTGGCACCATCCGTAGATGATCAGTGATGCTGCGATGTGCTTAAAGATTTTAATGAAGAAGCAAAGTCGTTGTATGAAGATGATGATAATGATATTGTTGATTTTATCACCGATATTGATGAAGCTCCATCCGTGGATGATCTCGATGGACATGTTAATAATCTTGTAGTATATAATGATGTGGTGCTGGACGAACAATCAAATCCAGCTCGGATATTTTACCGAGGCAGACACAAAAATATGTAATTTATGTTACTCAGCGATATACACAAATACCTAAAGCGATCAGAGACAATTCTAACCTTTTAGTTGTGTTTAATGGAGTCGATACACATACTCTGCAAAACATTCATCAGACTTGGTGTTCAGGAGACATGGATATGATTAAATTAAAAAATTTCATCTCAAAAGTACAAGCTACCCCACACGGATTCATCACGATAAATTTACCTGATCCTCGGTCGCAATATCGTGTAGGTCTTGATAAAATTTTTGACTGAAAAACACAACAGCAGGGAGGGTGGCGACAACGAATGAGTGAGCACGCAAGTAAACAAAACATGCCATAAAAACAAAAGTCATAAATGTCCAAAAATAAGGTAACCAAAATTGCTAACATGATTGGAAAAGTTTTGGGTCAGTTAGAGATTTCAGTTTTGACGTTATTGACATTTGTATTTTTGTCTCCGTAGGAAACTTTAGTTTTCAGCATAATCTCTAATTGGAAACTTTGTAGGATCCACCCTCCCTGCTGCTAAGATTCATCCTGGTCAAACACATTATAAAATAGCTGTTTCTGAATCCATCTTGCATATTTGCAAATATACATGAATGATGCACTTCTTGGGGGTTTATTTCTCTGCTTTGGTGTTAATATTTGCATAAACGTGAGACACTGGTGTGTTGAATATACATAAATTGGGAGATTATTGTATAACATAATTGGACTATGCTTAACTGACCAGACCCAAAATCAGTTGACATCCAGTGATGAATAGGGTATGAAAAGAACCAGTGTGGCTACATGAACTAAAACTACTCTGAAGGCAAGTTTTGTACATCTGGAATGACCCCTTACCGTCATGAAAAGGGATATGACTTGTATTCCTCCTCCAAAATTTTTTCTTCTTTTTAATTAGTGGTAGTTTGAATTCACAGTCAGATAGATTAAGATATTGAAGTATACATATGGTAGCTCCCCCACCACCACCAAAAAAAGAAAGGCATAATGTCAGTAACTAATGATAAAATCTGAATTACTTTAGAATTTGGCATATTGACAGTGGAGTTGCACTGGCAGTGTGACTGGATTACATTGATTACACATGGGATAAAAATTTTGTCACATTGATTCACATGATATTCCTTTATTTAAATATCAAACAGAAGTTTATTTGCAGATAATGTTGATATGCTTTGTTGATCATTTAAAGCAGGGAGAAATATTTTATTGGTATGGGAGAAAATTGGGATGGCCATTGTGACCAGGTGACAGTTCCCAGTATTGAAAGGTGACCATTAGGAAAGGTTTTCCTGTATTATAATTAGTTCTCAGTTAGTTGAGAACTAAACTTTATTAAGTTAAATAAATTCAGCCAATTTTATTGATTTGTTACCATGATCTTGTAACATGGGAGTTGTGCTAAACTCATGATTTTTTTTTTTGTGTGTAGACTAATATACAGGTTGCATCCAGAGGCAAACATCATACTGCATACCAGCCATATCGCTGCATTTTACGTATAAAAAAAAAAACAATTTTTTACTCACCAACCCACTGCCATGGTCATATTTCAAAAAAAACTATTTTCAGTAATCTTCATGGAAAAGAAAACAAAAAACTAAAAAGAAACCCACTTCAGTATATGCCTGTAACATGTAGCATGTATAACCGGTAAACAGACCTGGTTAGAACTTGTGTATAAACTGTTCTTGTGTCAACTTGTACAATAATTAAAAGGCAAAGAAGTGGTGTATAAACAATCACCATTTCATGTATTACTTAACTGGCTGACAGTAGCTAGGGTTATTTGTCAAGTCCTTTAAATGTAGCTGTGCGGTTGCCCATTGTGCAAATTTTCATAATTTTCATATGTAAAGTTCACAAAGTGGAACAACCCAGTTAGTTCTAGGTAAATGAAAGAAGTGCTAGATGCTTGTAGAACAACCAAAGTTATTACATGTCATTACCTTGAATGAGAATTTTTAAAGCCATCTGTATTAAATCTTACTGGCAGATTTGTGAACAGTGACATTTCTTTGAAGTCAGAATTTACTTCATATATAAAATGGAAAGCATGATTATTTCATTTGTCAAAATATTGTACAAGTGTGATTAATTTTTGAAGGTGATTCAGGAAGCAATAAGCTAAGAGTAAAGTACAGCAAAAATAAATTTCTTAACTCCAGGTTGACAGTTTTTTACTTTGTGAAGCATGGGGGATGGAGCTTTTAATTCTTTGCATATACTGCAAAACAACAGGTCAGCATGAGTGATTCTGGAGTGTATGACGTTCATCTAAATAGGAGACCACCTGTAACATATTCAATACGCTGAATTGAACATTCCAATCAGTTCTCTTTGTTATGATTCATTATTTTTATCTTGTTAAAATTCTGTTAATTGATATGTGCTTTTCAGCATGATTTTAGCAATGAAATAGATTGATTGAAAGACAGTAATCAGATCTTCATGTTTGCAGTTATGTTGATAAATTATTAACACCCGAACTGGACAGAAGCATTTATTGCTGCAGTATTACCTGTAAAGCCACCATTAAACTTGAAAATATTATATCCCCTCCCATATCGCTCATCCTCCCATGAGACAAGCATATCTCATGCTCAAACTGCATCAGATACAGTTCTGACAATGCTTACATTATGGTTGTCAAGAACAACTCAGTTCTGAAAAGGATTCGCTCAGAGACTGGACGAGACTGTTGTTGATAATTCCTATGAACAACAGTATCATCCAGTCTCAAGTGAGTGGAAAATGAACACTGATGACACTTGCATTACTTTTAAACCCTCTGTTGAATGGTTGAGAGTGGCAAATACTGTATGTAATTATTAGCATGTATTTATCCATCCAATGGATTATAAAGACATAAATTTGATTTACATTTTTATTTACTGTCAGTGTAGAAATGATTATATGTTTGCATATGTGTATGTGTATAATGATATCTGAAAATGCTTAGTCAGCCAACTATTTCTTTCTTTATAAGCATGTGAAATACTTTGAAGAAAACAAACAAGTGAGTTTCTTTTATTCAGATTTGAATTTGCTGTCATCTTCTATAGGTTTGATTTAAAAGGTTAGCTTATTCTTGATTGGATGATACGACTTTTTTTTGGATCACATGCACTGACACCCTCAGGACCTCAATACACTTTTTAAGTCTCAAAGAAAACCCAATACAGTAGAACCTGTTATGAGCGACCTCTGCTATGAGCAACCACCTGTCATGTACAACCACAATCGTAATGCACGGATCGATTTTATTATATAAACGCTCTGCTATGAGCGACCACCTGCTGAACGCGACCAGCGACCACTATTTCTTGGCAAAATATGCATTTCGACACTGCTATGAACGACCGCATCACAAAAAAATGAGGATAAACTCCACCAACCTTTATTTAATCCCTGTAAGAACGACCGCTCATACCGTTCTAAATATATAAAAAAAATAAAATAAAAAATAAGCTGGCTACCGATCTCTGAATGTTTTAGCTAGGCTTATAGTGATATACAGTTTCTGTCGTAAACCAGACTAAAGTATATGTAGATTATTTCCTAGCCTGGTTCCCTGCTTCGTATGCTCCCTGTGTTGTTCTCCGTTATTCGTATAGGGGTGAGGAACGCAGAAAGCATACAGAGCAGGGAACCAGACTAATTATTCCCGCACTTAACTTGCTTCCCGGCCGTTGTAGGACCTGGCATCCCTATGACGACTGTATCGCGAGAACAGACAGACACCAGTGACCTTTATGTAATCAATTATTACAACGACCGCTTGATTAGTATAGATTGTTCTGATCAAAAACAAACATAAAAGGAATATTAAAAAAAAGGATTGTTGCTACCGGTGATAGATGCTACAGTCCGTAAACCAGGCTAATGTACATGTCATGAAATGCCGTTGAAGTGCCAAAGTTGACAAAGTGGCCGCGTATATTGTTTGTCTCGAGTTTATCGGTATTGCCGGGGGTGAATAAGGTCATTGTCTATTAAACCAGCAAGAGAGAATCATTTGCGGAATTCGATTGATAGTGCTCAAGACTTGTGATGTTTGTTCCCCCCCCCCAATGTTAAGTGATGACATCCCAATCACAAAGCTGTCGTCTATTCAAGTTGCTGCGACCGGATTACACACTTTGCTTACAGAGTTGATCCTTGTATTTCATCTTTTAATGAAGCCGTTGACTTTTGTCACTGAGTAAATGGTCCTGTTTCTGGATGAGATAATTGTTTGGGGTTTTTTTTATTTATTTTTAATTTTTTTTATTAATTGTTAGATATGCAATGCACATGTACAGATTTTTCATATTCTCCCACAGCCACCGTCTTTACATTCGATATTACAACTGAGCACTAATAATTTTAACACCTAGAATTTTAATAACAGTGGACAAACCTCCAACTAAAAAGAGACCAATTTTAATGCTGGAGAAAATAATTATTGTAACTGAAAGAAGTGAAAAAGTGCAGACCACTGCAGAAAAGCGGTTTAAACCTTGGTAAAACAAATTTAGGTTGTTATAAAGGAAAACGAGTAATGCAGAAACAATTTCATATGCTAAAATATGTGATCTTCAAATGTAAATGTGATTTCATGTTTAATGATAGAAGTATATCTTTATTACAATATAATTTTGTTTTTAAATGAATGCATACAATATTTTAGCAACAACTATTAATAAAGAATAGAATATATGTACAGTGATTGTGGTTATTTTTCTTGAAATTGTTCTGAAACTGGACCTTGGAAACGTATTTTTGTACAAACCTGCTATGAAAGACCACCTGTCTTGAGAGACCGCTTTTTGTTGGCAGAAGGGGCGATCTCTCATAACAGGTTTTACTGTACTGGGTATGACAGTCCCTGATCTGCTGGTGCATAGACTAAAATCTGCTAGTACATAATATGCTGCCAGACCAGGGTCTATATTGTTTGTCATCTTATTAGTCCAAACATACAGCATAGACCCAGATCTACCATTGCATTATGTAACAGCAGATCAGATTCTGTGTAATTTGTAGTTGCATCCAACTTGTACACACACACACACACACACACACAGACACACACGCACACCTTAGGTCACACTGTAAGTGAGGGTGTGAGTTACTGAGGGACCTAAAAAAATTTAGAATGAAAGAGGCCATCCCTGCTAGAGATAAGGAGGTATTTAATGGCTGAATACTCATTTTATGATTGCATGAGAAATAATTTTCAATAAAAATTTTCTTCTAGTGAAGTTACAACTTTTTTGTATAAATTATCTTTATTGTCATGGTACCCAACCTCTGAAAATTTTTTAACATTACTTGAAGCTGTTTCAACAACCATCACATATTTGCAAAGGTATTGTGTATTGCATCACTGCTTTTTTGTTGTTGTTCATTCACTAAAAAATATTCCTTTTTTTCTAGAAACTAGTGTTTCGACTCTATAGTCTTAAATGAAGTTGTTGTTGTTGTTGTTGTTGTTGTTGTTGTGGTGCTTAACGCCATTTTTCAGCACACGATAGGCTATACATGGTGGCCAGTATTAATGGTGGAGGAAGAAACCGGGACATCCGCGGAAAGAACCACCGACCCATGAGAAGCTACTGGCAAGCTTTCTCACTTATCCACATTTGCCGAATCTTAGACTCGAACCTACGCAGACAGAGGTGAGATGGCAGTGATCCGTAACGAAGAGCGCTTTAGACCACTCGGCCACTCGGGGCCCCTTAAATGAAGTAATAGATAAGGTAGTTTATTTCCCTAGAATGCAAAGTGAAAATTTAGAAAGAACTTACTGTATTGTGAATTAAATCCCAAATAGTCCTAAAAGTTCTATCACAAGTCCAAATGTATGAACTTCCAATTGAGTTCCAGTGGTATTCCAAATAAATTCTGATATTGAATGTGTTGATGTGCCTGTAGCCTAGAATTTGCTAATGTGTTAATGGTCTGGAGTGTGGCAATGTTCTAAGGGTCTTTTGATGTATCACAATAATATAAACCAAAATGTCCTTGTCTGAATTCACTATAATTCCAAATTAAAGTGTTAGTCAAACATTATTGAGCACTTTATAATTCCAGTAAATAATGATTTCAGTAAATTAATCCACCCAAATAAAAAACTGAACACAACAATAAGACCAATTCTGCTTCAGATGTTGAGGCAAGAATGAGTAATGTTTTCAAGTAAACAACATTATATAAAAAGCTAAGACACGGTAACAGAGCCAGGATGTAGGTCAGTCTGCTCTATAAAGCATTCAAAGTTGTCAACAATTTTAGGAAATTACAAGTGAAAAACTTAATGATCTGAATATTTAATTCACAATGATAGCGAAATATTAGCTCTGTACCATCTTGTATATAAAGTAAATGTCACTGGTCAGGTACACAATTAACTTCATTTTACTTAAGGTCAGGTACAAAATAGGGATGTACATGGCATATAATCATTAAGAAAAGCCAACAAATAATACAAATTAAATATAAATATCACTAGGTATATTTATAATACATACAAAATTTTCCAGGTGGACATGAGGTGATTTCAGATGGGTTTGTAAGCATTTTCTGCCAAAACCATAAACTGCTCATTAATGAAGCTTAGGTAAATTTCCAGCAGGTGGATTTAGGGTGGAATGTTAGGTGAAATATGCAAATTATTTATCCTAAGATTCTGCTTAAGCAAAACAAAAATCCATCTAAGATTATCACCTGAAATAAAAAACCCTCTGAGATTTACACCTCAAATAAAATCCCACCTGTGATTTCCATCTGAAATAAAAATCCACCTGAGGTTTCGCCTAAAAAAATGCTGCCTAAAATGTGCACACTAAAATCCTATAAAAGTCGGCTTCAGATTTCTGTTAAACAACCTAATGATGCTTAGGAATTATTATGAATCAATGATAAATACTCACAGTAATTTTTGCAATGGATCATACACTTTATTTTGACAGACATCATCAAGTAAGATTTAGGTTTTTCTTGTCCACATTTTCTTTCTTGCATATGAATACTGTGATGGCATCATTTACATCTTTTTTCATTCGCAAATGTTCCATTTCTTTGACACCATACAGTGACATAATCTGCAAACTAAAGCCCCTAAAACTTGTTTATTACATTTTATTATACATCCCGCAAAGAGAGTTTTAATGGCGTGGGTTATATAAAAGGATTCCTAGGACAGACAGATGGACATGAATTGATAAATCAATATGCCTCCCCTGCAGAGTTGCAAAGATAAATTGAAGTTCAGAATGTGCAAAGGAGGGATATAAAATATCAGTTGTGCATCAGGATAAGTGATAAGTTTCATTTATAAACTTATATATATATATCTATATATCTATATATCTATATATATATATATATATATATATATATATATATATATATAAAGAATACAAATCATATGGCAAATAACAGTCCTTTCAAGTGCACTGGATCCAGCAAGGGATCATGTGTGTAAGATAAATGCAATAAACTGACAATGAACAGTGCAAAACTAGTATCTAACTCAGCCTGAGCACTTTCGACTCTTAATGAGTCTTTTTCAAAGGCAAATACAAAACATAGACAAGACAAACAAATAGAACACAAAAACCGTTGTGTTTGCAAAACTTTACATGGCTGTTTCTACAGGAATTAAACCTTTACATTTTTTAATAAAAGGAATAATGAAAGTGTTTCAAACTTAGATAAATGAAGCCAAAACTTGAACGCATTTTATATCTGTGAAGCCAAGTATTTCCGCTCTTTCATTCTTTCACATGATATAGTAATTAAGTATAATATATATAAACATACTTTGCTCATATGATTTATCATTAATAATTAGAGATAAATAATATTTCTAGTTTAGTGGTGCCTCATCCGAGCTTCCATTAACCCATGCAAATGGAGTTTAGAAACTGTGACTTTTATGTTCTAAAATGGAGCAGGAAAAGTCGGAGAAAACTGAGGTACTAAGTTGAGCGAATTCATTTGTGAAGTATGTTGCCTAGTGGCTTAGTGATTGTTACATATTCAAAGTAAAGTGTCACCCTCAAGGAAAAAATAACTGGGAATAGAACCAGGTCCAGAGTTGATCTTGATTTGTGGACATCTGACAGTCCCATCCGAGCACACTTTAACTTGTAGTAACTTTAGAGATGCCCCCTCATCCTCCACCTTCTCCCCCCCCATATCAGTTTCAAAGGTGACCAATGAGATTACTGAAGTTCATCATTACATATAATCAACACTTGCTGTTATTAGAACAAATATGGTATTTTTATTATCTTCAGAATCCCCAATACATCAATCCCCTCAATTATTGTAGTGGATCACATGCCATGTATTTTAACTTTTATGTATCCACTACAACGTTATGTTTTTTTTTTGTTACGGAGCTGGTTGATGATATTTGCTAATGGTAAAACATGAAACCTTCCAAAAGTATTTTACCACAAGACACATGATTATGTCAATTTCTCATCTGTGCAAAGATGAATCTGTTTCCCTTGTTTGTTTTTTGTTGTGGTGTTGTTTATTTTGAGGATATTTCTACAAGGGGTGAAATGATTGCTATAACGATATACATATCGCTACAAGAAATGGAGTATCAATACAAAACAATACTTACTGTATGCAAATTATTTTAGTCTTCAGCAGACATGATTATTATTAGTTTGCCTTGTTATTCTTTAAATTTAAATTTATCAGAAACACCATTTGCAGTCATATGCACTCATTTTTATTAGTCAAAATGAAAAAGACTATTGAGAATACTCACTAGCCATCCACAGATTAATACCAAGTGACATGGTTCATAATCTGCCCCCCTCCCCCCCATTCCATACTAATTCAAACACAGCATGGTTTGTAATCTTCCCCCCTCCCATTCCATACTAATTATCTTAACCCAGCAGCATGTTCAGCATATAGGATACATTCCAAATGTATTCCACATGTATAATGAAGTACTTGACACATCATTTAATAACCACTGCTTTGGTAGATTTGAAAGCTACACTACCAGTGTGTCACACAGTGAAATATGTTACATTAAACTCTCATTGGTGGTTATTGCTTGTTTTCTGTTCCAGTTTAAGCAATAACCACCAGTCAGAAATTTATGTAGCTTACTTATTCCCTTCGGGACAAGCAGACTATGCCATTCATGAATTAAAAACCCTAATACAGTATCATGGAACAGATAAGAAATCTGGAATAGGTCATTGAGAAAATTTGGTTCAAAGACAATTTGGACCAGTATCTCTCTCTCTCTCTCTCTCTCTCTCTCTCTCTCTCTCTCTCTCTCTCTCTCTCTCTATACATATACACACATAAGTTAACAAGGGCAAAATATATATATACACACATAAGTTAACAAGGACAAAATATTTTTGAACAATTTTTAAACAATTTAATTTTTTACCGTATAGTTCAAAATTCTTGCTTTTGGTAACAGGACAGTGTAGAATTACGATCTTTTTTGTCTTTTGGGATATAATGCTTGTAATATATGAAATAAAGTGAGGTTACCTTTTCCTTTCTAGAATGTATTTTGTTTTTCAAAGTGAGAATGAATATCAATAATATACAATAATTTGTTCCTACGGGTGAGCATGTGCACTGGTTTGAGAATACCATTTCATTCTCAGTTTAATTAGGTTGTAAAATAGAATCAGTTTAAGAATAAAAATTGAACAAATTTGAAACAAACAAAATTATCATGACATTCTAAATTTAATGTATGCAGAATATTTTCTTAAGTAAGATTTATTCTTATAAATGAACAATTAAATAACATGCAAGTATACAGATTGTAAATAAGTCCGCTAATGTAGGATTTGTCTTCCAATGATTCCAAAGGTTGTTAGAACTACATGTTCAGTAAAATAAAAGGGCATTAGCTGGTTGTTGTCTCAATTTCTTGATCCATTGATGCTTCCACATTTTTTGAATGACTATTGACACTGATGGCCTGTGTGTGTGTGCGTGTGTGTGTGATTTGAATTTTTTTAATGTAGCTTTAAAAAATGTTCAGTCATATCGCTATGATGTCTGCAGTGTGGCAGTTTATAGTTATGTCTAGCATTGGGGTATCATGCCGCAGGCATGTAGCATGATGTTCCACCCAGTCATATATTATCCTGACACCAGACCAACCAGTCCTAACACTAACCTCTTAATGTTGAGTGCCCAGTGAGGCAGCTGTTAGTACCATTTTCATAAGTTCTTGGTATGACTCGGCTGGGGTTCGAACCCACGACATTCCACATCTGAGGCAGACACTCTAACCACTAGGCCACCGGAGCAGTCGATACTGATGGCATTATCTGTATACTACCTCCAAATTCAAAAAAAGTTTTGCCTGCATGACACAGATCTGCTGACTTTGGTGTCTTCTAAGCTTGTCTTCAGATACCTTCTTCTCTTGGGATAGTATCTTTCGTGTCTCTCTATAAAGTAATGTCAGCATCAGGTGGAATTGGAGGTTACTTTTCTGCATTTTGCAGTTCAGTCGATGGATATATGGATATTTCATTTGATAAAGACACACACCAGAACACTATAACTCTTCAAGTCTAAAATTATTAAACGAAATCAGAGTTAACAAACAATGCAGACGAGAAGTATGTACAAAAGTTGGACTTCAAGGGTACAAGAATTAAATCATAAATAATAAACATGCATTATGGTTATGGTTATGGTTTTATGGTTATATAGGCCTCGCTAATGACACATTATTCAAAATGCAAATTTGAAGGAAATCTCAATTAAAAGATGTAAAAACAATTCCCATAGCCCCCATTGATGTACATCCATGTAAGTCTTATTTAAATACATATCATGGGTATTAAGGATCTTTGATTTTCTACTCTTTTCACAGATTAATAAAATTAAAGATTGTCTAATTATGTTGATGCTGAAAAGAAAACAAAACAAGTAAGTATCCTGTAGAAGGTAATGACAAGAAAGCCTTTTGAAGTATCACTGTCAAAGTCGGATTAGTGTCCGAAGGCCTATGTCCCACCTCTACTCTTGTTGCAACTTTTGTAACAAATACATTGCCTATATTTTATATATATATGTGCAATTGAGTGAGTCTATAGTACAAGTCACATGGGTCATGTATGCACATTTACTCATTTTAAAGTAAATATAAATTGTTCTTTTAAAATTTAACTCATTTTCTTTAACCAAAGTCTATTCAGTCCTGATTATTGAATGCTCTGAACCTTAACTGTCACCAAGAAATTTCAAGATGATAATTATCGATCTGTCTCTATGGTCTTTTACAGTGGTGGCCATGTACTAAACTTTGGTCAAGAAAAGACCATGTCGAGTGGAATCGTCACAATGTAGGGTAGTACGAATTTGTTTATCAATATGCATAGCTTTTATTGCAACATCGCAGCGTGCACCATTCAATCCAGATTGTACTGGATCACACCTTTAGATTCATTTCATCCAAAAACGTCTGCATACTTTAAAATTGATTTTGCCGTATGCACTTCTCGGGGCGTCTAAATAATGACCTTCCAAAGGAATGTTGATGTATAAGAATCCAAATGAAGTGAATACTTGCCACTTAAAGGTATGTAGAATCAAATTCTAAAAAATTACACCCATTACTGAAATATTTGGTGTTGAATGCCTACATGATCTGTGTGACTTGTACTTTAATGTGCAGCAGTGTTACAACGTGAAGCCTAAAATTAAACATATTTGTTATAATATCTCATGACTGTTTTACCAATCTCAGAAAAATGGATGCATATTCTGTAAATATTATACAAGTCAATTTGAATAGGTATACATATTAAGTATTATTGTTTCATAAATCAGTATTGATACTTTCACAGAAGACTTAAACTGAGAATGTCATTGTGCGGGTGCATATAGTTTTTACCATAAAAAAAATAAATGTATAAAATTATCTGACTTAAAACGTGCAATATGCCATTTTGTGTTTTCTCTCATATATATGAAATTACATAGTATTAGTAAAAACAAATTTTAAGATTATCAAGCTAGTTTAGTTTTGTTCCAATTTATATCTAACACCTGCTATTCTATATATATATATATAAGTTGATCACCTTGTGCAAATTGTAAAAAAAATTTAGAATAGGACTGGGAGTTGTCACTAACAGTTTCAGGTACCTGTGACTCGAGCAGTCATTTGCATCTGCAGGAAGTACAGTGTGACAGATTTTGTTGGTATTTATCTTCATTCCCATGTCTGGATTTGTTTTAGATGAGATTTTCTTTGCATGAGGAAATTGCATTATTTCTTCTGTTTTGAAGAAAACATTGTAATATCTTCCAAGTTTAAGTGAGACATGAAATTGGTAATATGATGTTTTGAATTTATATGCAATTCTCACTGATGACAAGATAACAAAAATACTTTCAAACAGGCTACCTGTTGGTTGTCAGTGAGTTTTGTTCAGCGTTGTAGGCAATTTAATGGTGGCTCCATTTAAGTCACTTTTGCCACCAGGCCCTTTTGTTTTACATGGCATGAATGCTTTATTCATGCCATGTAAAACAAAAGGGCCTGGTGGCAAAAGTGACTTAAATGGAGCCACCATTAAATTGCCTAAAACGTTGAATAAAACTCACTGACAACCAACAGGTAGCCTGTTTGAAAGTATTTTTGTTATTTTGTCATCAGCGAGAATTGCATATAAATAGATGATAACTATATGTTGATCTGTAATCTGGATACTGGAAATACAACCAATTTGTCAACACACATAAAAGGACACCATCTACCTTCCAAAGATGGAAAGACCATCAAGCTCATTCATATTGATATGTATCATATTGCAGGCTGTGTATCATGAATCATATCGATAGCACAGTTTTATCATTTCACCTCAAAATTACTGCTATCCTGCCAGCTTATGTTGTTGGTTTGAACTTTTGAGTTGGCCCTTCAAAACTAGGTTCTGATATACAAAGGTTTTTAATTTTTTATGAATAATGCTCTCATGTGCTACTGCCATTAGGATATTATCATAGATATGTCAAAAATAAGGTGTTTTGAAACATTGATTTCAAATTTCTTACAATAAGTTAACTTGAAAAATAATTTTTTTAAAATACATAACAGTAAAAAGATTATAATTATTTCTTGTTTATTTTACATTTGAATCATTGTAAGCAGGGTTCCCACGTTACCGGGAAATCAGGAAAAAGTCGGGAGAAATGATAATTTTTTTCCCGACCGTGAAATGCCCTTGAAGTTTTCAAATATTGATGAAAGTCAGGAAAAACCTGGGAATTTTCTGCCACCACTTGACACCCAAAACAATCATGTAATTGAGTTGTAACTAAACTGATCGTGAGTTAAATTTATCGAGTTCGAACCAGAATATTCAGAGGGTGCAGTATAGATCATTTGGGTGCTTGCAATAAAGATTTATGCTGAGTCAATCCAAACACTCAGTGGATTAGATTTGTCGAGTAGACTTTTATTCTCAAAGTCAGCTTGATATCCGTATCTTTCTTACATGGAAATTTTGAAAACAAGTCTAGCATCACAAGAGGCCAACATGGTGGTGGCATTAAAGTGTAGCCACTTACCGGATGGCCTAGCAAACTTTAAACATTGTTAGATCGAGTGATACATGCATGAAATTGATATGAAAATTACTTATTTTCTCAGAAATTGTGAGTATTAAAATCGTTATGTCTTTAATCTGCAGAAAGACGAGATAAACTACAGCATTGATGAAATGTGACCTGGTGCTTGTGATCTGCATTACTAGTTGCATGAGTACAAAAATATAACAACCCACATTTTCAAATGTTGTAGATAAAAAAAATTTAAAAATATATGAAAGTTGTATACTGGTTGTAATAAAAATATAAAAATGAAAAAACACAAAATTTTCCATATTTATATATTCCAAGAATAACTGGAGTTTTGTTGTATCACGTGACTATCACGTTGACATGTGCTCTCTGCTTGATAAATCAGACTGGCCAGATTGCTGGTTTTTACAAAAAGTATCTGACATTCATTTAATATAATTAGATTTCTTACAACAACATTAAAAAGGAGTTTGTTGTTGATATCACGTGACTATTGGACTTCCGATGTCATCGTTTGAGAGTTGTGAAGTCATGTGACTAGTAATGCAAATGGCGAGTACAGGGTCAGGTTTCATCTATGATGTAGTTTCATCTAGTCTGTCAGCGGATTAAAGACATAACGATTATAATTCTTGTCATTTCTGAGAAAATAAATAATTTTCCTAATTTGATTTCATGCAGGTATAAGTTGATATAACATAAGTTTAAATTTTCTAGGCCCACTGGTAAGCAACTACCATATGTCGCTACCACACGGTGGTGGCAAATTCCATATTTTCGATATGCAACCCCACACCCCAACCTAAATGTCCAAATATGAAAAATAGGGTGGGAATATTCGGAGGAAACCCGGATTAGAAAACGGACTGCTGTTCGTTTTAAGCCAAATTTGTAGTCTAAATTGTTGAATCTCAGAGCTGAAATGAGAAATTGTCGTCCCTTGTATTATATATCAAAAAACGATACGAACCCCTATATCAATACAGGTTTGGGGACTGGTTTAATGAATTACAAGAAAACAATTTGACTTTACAGAAAACTCAGCCCTTGTTTATACAACAGTAGATGATTTTAAGGTCTTTGTCAAAATTTAAATCAAGCCTTTTGAAAATGTTTTTTAAATTATGGATTTTTAACCAGATCGTCTTAAGGAGACTAGGTTGTTTGAAAAATCTTGTATGGGATTTTATTGGCACAGATAAATTCAGGGTTAAACTCGATTCGTGACCAGACAAGATTCTGATTATTTGCGTTTATTTTTTTTTTAATACTGTGACAGGAAATGTTTACTTTCTATATATTGCTATAGAATTCTTTAGAATTAAAGGTTTGAAAGGAAACAAAACTAATTTATGCTCATTATGTTGTTCCCACTTAGCAACATAATGCAGGTCAGCAAAATAAAGTTAAAATTTTTATTCTGTACATTGAAATGACTTTACATGCCAATTTATAGGAATATAATCAAACTTGTTTCGTGTGATACATTTTGTGGTTTTGTACATGATCATCTTTTCTAACTTAGATGTTTTGGAGAGTCTTGAAAGAGAAACATCTTTAGATTTAGAAAATGCATGTTTTATAATCTAAAATGTTCTTTAATTCCATTCAGTAATGGTCATATGTGAACCTTGAAAAAATTAATTTCATCCTGGAAAAACCTTGGAAATGACCTGGAAATTTATCTTTAGAAAAGTGTAGTAGCGCCTCTTTGATGTCACTGCGCTATGTGGAATTAGTCACAAGCAAGAGGGTTTTTCTCTTCTATATTTAATGTAACTCTGATACCTCTAGTTCTTCATGCTGACTCCCTTGCAGTATGTTTGACCTGGCTTAAAAACAATCCTAATGGACTTCACAGAGAGCATTTCCTGAAGACCTTTTCTAAACTAAACTTGTGGTCTGATTGTGCTAGATGCAGACCCTTTAGCTAACTCGAATCTACATATCAAAATGCACAAAATCTAAATTATGTAATCCAAAATAAAGTCATATATCTACTCTCCACACACTCTTTTCCCACTGATACTGTATGTTAGAATTTTCAAAAAATATAATATTAAGTAGGGAATTACTTGTAAAGTTTATCCTTATCAGCAAAGTAATTCAAAATTAAACTATTAACTACCCAACTCTATTTAAAGCACTTTATACCTACTAAAAGAGATTAAAATTTCCCTACAACTGGTCACTAATTTTAGTGTTTAAGTATTAAGGCAAACAGCTACAATTGATTTTAATTAGCTTTACAAACACATAATGCAACTGTCCTACTGGCTTCTTTGTTTGACTTTCTCAGCTAGCACTGTAACTTGACACCATTGCCTTGGAGTGGTTGCTGATAATACTGTATTCATCCAGGATTTAACCTCTGAATTTAACAGTGACTAAAGAGCTACTAGTTTATCATAGACATACTATTATTAAATTTATTTAGAGAATTTACAAAATTTAAACACAAATATATCTTCTCTTCTAAAACTTATACAAAATACCATAGCACATGAAATAAATAAATTTAGCCCTATAATAAAAGCATGGAACCATGTGTAAGGGACTTTATTCAAGACCAATAACTCTGTTTTCATTATTGGACGTCACTGACTATTATAGCATGCACATTTACCTGGAATAGTTGCTGGTGTTTCTATTCTGGCAGATTGCCCAGGTCATGATTAGAGGGGTGTTTATTGCCTTGCCTGTACTATGGCTCTTTGTGTTAATATCAGCATGGACAGAGTTATCATGTTTAAACTGCCCAGAAAGACTTGATTTTTCACAATTTAAAATTTCTTCATTAGCAGTCATCAGAAGCATTGTCCCTCACCTTCTTTTTTTTCTGCTTTATGTTTTTGCTGCAGTCTTTGTTCCCCTTTCAGGCTGCCCCTCCAGTGAGTTTTCATATTCTTTATCAATACTTGTATTTTCATTTCCTTCTCCATTAGTACATTTCCTCTTTCTTGGGTCTAAATTCCTCAGCCTGATTTTTGCTTTCTTTGAACTTCTGTTTCCATCTTTGTCCTTTTACCAGAAGTTGAGTCATCCTCAGCAAAGATGTTTTTACTAAATTTAATTAGGTTGTCAGTAATCTCTTCCTCTGGCAACTTGCTGCCATTTATGATTTTTTTATATCTGCCAGGCAAATTCAGCAAAAAAGATCCTCACACGCTGAAAATTACAGAAAAAGGATTGGATTGTTATTTCTTGTTACGATTATTATGTATTTCAAATCGAAGAAAAATGCAAGATTTCCTAACTCTTAAGAATAAATAGTAGTTGGCACTGTTGGATAAAATATTAATCGGAGTCCGAGACTCTGCAATAATGATATTTTTTGTTAAAATGAAAAGTGCTGATAATACTATTTTCTGCATACATGTTTGAATGGAAGTCATTTATGTTACAAATCATTGTATGATAGTGACATGACAATGTATTAAAATAATGGAAGACTGGCCAGAAAGTCAGGCAAATTCATTTATGTTTTTCAGCAATTGTCAGCATAAATAATGTTAGTTGGGCATTTTCTGTTTCACTTTTTAGGATGAAACTCTGCAGAAAAAGTAAAATAACAGACTTAGCTCATATTTAGCATTAATAAGAGAGAGAGAGAGAGAGAGAGAGAGAGAGAGAGAGAGACTTTCCATTCACTCTTACAGCTGGTGATCTCATTATCCAGCACTTGCTATCCAAATATATAGAATGTTGTGGAAGGACATGGGGATTCCGGACAGACACAGGGGTCAAGCTAGACTAGAATTTTATATCCTCTGTTTCTCAGTGTGCATTTAACATTAGTTTTAAGCAATATTTTATTTTCAAGTTGACAAATTTGTGTTACATGTTTATTATCAACATATTTTGTAAATTTGTACATGTATAAAAATTGTTATAGTCATAACCATTGTATTCATACTTGTATGTATGTTTGGATTGAGATATTACGGTCATAAAACTTTAAAAGAACACAGCAGAAACTGAACAATGCATCACCATTAATTTTAACTGATACGAATAACAAGATTAGAATCTTGTAATTGCAAGTTGGTAAAATGCTTTGAAACTATCACTTAACTTTTTTCTTTTATTTTCTGAAATTTTGTATAAAATTACAGTTAAAAAGATTGCTAAAATACTTGGAAACAACCTGTGTTATACATGTACAAATGCACGAGTAACTTCATACCATACTGTTCATCATAATTTCATTGTTGCCGATAATACATTGCTGTAACTATTCATAGACAAAACACTGAAGCATTAAAGTCAATATATGCCTGAACTAGACCCTGCTTTGCAACTGAATTGACATAACCAAGAACATGTATATTGTGTCATGTGAGTGCATCTATTTTTATAAAGAGGGATTTTCTTAATATAACCAGTTACTTTCTAGCTTCATTACAACAACCCATTGATAGGACTGCAGATTTATAGTTTTATTATTTGCCTACATACTGATAGTATTGACATGCATTGGTTAAATAGTATTTGCTTCACTATATTTTTTGTATTTTCACAAAAACAAATGATGTTAAAAAACAACCTTGATGTTAGAGTAGTTTTTTATCTTCTTTGAATTCCACAAAATAGTATTGTCCCATATGTTTGTGACATACATTATTAAATATTTAGGTTAAGTGTTCTATCACATAATATTTAGACTTTGCTTTCATTGAATTATATATTTTCCTTAATCTATTTGCCCAATTGTTTATGAAAAAAAGACAATCTAATTAAGTGGTATTTCATAGATGCAGTGATGTCCGCCATTACAGGTTCACTCAGTTTCAAACTGATTTTATAAAGAAAATGATGCAAACATGGCAGTGAAAATCTTTTATAAAAGATTAAATTACAAAGTGCTCTTCACCAATTATATTATTAAAATACAAATTCCTAATTACATATTGATGTTAAAATTTTGAAACAGAAGTTGGTATAATTTCATCATCAAATAATACGGTCAGCCTAACTTCAGGAAGTTGAGCAGTGATATCTTTTCAGGAAAGGGATAATGGTCAGTTAAGCTATTAAAACACGTTTCTTTGAATGTGCAAGTGTTTGTGTAATTGGTATCAACACCACATGCAATACATTTTGTCTTTGGCTACAACACAACACTGTCAGAATTTCCTGGCTATGGTGAAGGAGCATCTCAGAAGTAATAAACTACTTTCAGTCATGGTATGTCTGAAAAATCACAGCAAATTCATTTTCATAACAAAAAAGAGGTGAAGTTTACAATTTTGAGGCGACTTGGTTGCCCACTTCGCCTGGTAGCACAACCCCTGCAGATGGCAACTATTCATGTAAATTCAAGATAAAGGTCATATTCTACACAAGATTTATGGAATTTAGTCATGGTTTCTGAATAAGAAAGCATTGCAATAGGAAAAAAATTAGCACATTGTTCTTCCTTTTATGACTAGAAACTTCTCTATAGGTTAGCCTATATAATAATATAGTTCAACATTATAATGACAGTGCATTGTTATACTGAAATCTTGAGTGGTCTCTTTTGACATAATGCTCCGGTTACACAAAAGAGCTGTTTCTGGTGCATTGATGTTGAAAAATGTGGAAACCTGTTAACATTCTAACATGATGTCACTACTTTTGAAACATACAACATGCAAAATATTTCAACAGTTATGAATATTGAGAGAAGACTAGTCAGATTAGAATAAATGATTTTCACTTGACGACATGGTATGACGAGTAGTAGATAAATTGAAAAGTAAGAAAATTAGGAGTGCAGAAAGCTGTATTAATTTTCTTGCCAAGAACATTGACTATGGTCCCACTATAAATATCCTTTCCCATCGCATCTTCACATTTTCTATGAATTCTCCCAGAAGTTGATGCGTCTTGGACTTGTCACTGACAACACTGGGCTAGAATCTTCAGGAAATGCATGCATACGTAGCTGCCAACTTTTTTCTGACTTGGTTAAAAAGTAATTTCACAAAATTAAAAATGGCACAGTGACCATTGGAGAACAAAAACTGGAATAATGAACAGGACCACAGGATCATTCTGTGGAAACTGGTAGGATTAAATTTTCAGAATGCCCCATCTCCCAAGGTAAGCATGGGGCTACTTGGTGTAAACTGGAAGTGTGTAAATTGAGCTTTATTTATATTAATATTGATATACCTTAAAGATATTGAATGATTCTTTAGGTTTTTTTGTCAACTGTGTTGAGCAACCTTTTATCACATCCATATGTATGTGAATCTTAAATACAACCATTCTGCACCCTTCTCATGGTACTCCAGCTCATATGCCCTGGCTCCAAGAATTTGGAACCCACACAAATTATAATATACAGTTATGGGAATATTTTATATGGATGATGAAGGATATCAATTTGATTTAAAGTAATCTATTGAGGAAGTAGTGACACAAACCTTGATGAATTATTAGCATTAATACAAATTGAAAATGAATACTTATTTGCTTCCTGATGATGGTGATGTCCTTGAAATTGATTCAGATGATGATCTTTGTGTACATGGACTGAGTGGGGAAAAAAGATGATGATCGTGATTCACAGTCACTGTATTATGGTGCAAAAGTCTCAGTGGGTGTTGTTATGTTGCTACTGGTTGTATTTACAACAAAATGCAATCTCATTGTAGATGTGACACAGCAGCTTCTCAACATTATTGCTTTTGCTCTACAAAGTGGCCATATGCTGTGCACAAAGCTTCACAAGTGCAAAATTTGTTTCAAAATCTAAGGAACCCACTAGTTTATTATTATTATTGTTATTATTATTATTACTATGACAATTGGATTATATTTTAGAGACATTTCTTTTCAAGTCTGCCCTTAAGATTTTTAATGAGCATATTTTGATAGGAAGCAAAACAAAATTATTTCTCAGGGTACAAATCAGATCAGGTCCGAAATTCACCTTGCACCAAATTTCCAAGTCCAAAGATCCATCTATGCTTGCGTTTCTTTTGATAAAGTTCAAAATTTATGCCTAATATTTCTGTTCAAATCAGCCTAAAATCCGTCTTACAGTAGGAAAATAAACTAGACAATCAGAATGTTTCCATCTACTAGTTATCCTTTAGGAGGAATATGAGAAATAGTATGCTTAACTCTGAACCCTTAGCTGTATTCCCAGTCTACGAGAAGTTTGTCTGAAATTTGGGATTTTTAAATTGAATACATCCTGAATCTATCTAAAATCCAGGAGGAATCTGCCTAAAGTTGGGAATTTAACAATCATCAGCATTGAAACACGATTTAGTTATTGTTCTGTTAGTAAAATATAGATGCCATGATTTTATTGCAAGTTATAGTGAAATTTCTTATCCTTGAGGAAATCACTGAGTGTCAATTCAGTAATTTTATGTTCACCACAAACTCTGGAACTTGTTTCTCCTTAATGAAACATACCTGTAAAACAAAACTTTTAATCACCAAGTACTCATTTCACTTGGTTGTGTTGGTATCTTTGATCACATTTGTGAGTGAGTAGGCAAGGTAGTTAAATTACATTACTTACAGAATAATATTTATAACAGCATTCAATTGATCCACAGAAATAAGTTGATTAATCAATTAAAACGAGTTGACCTGACATGCAAACGTGACCACAAGCAGGCCGGATGTATATGTTTCTTTTCTTTTCATTGACCCATTTTGTTTGATTTGATACAAAAACATAATTAATGTGATAGTACATATCAGGTTGGCTTCTGATTGAGTGTAACAAAACAAAGACTTCCGCAAACTAGAGATCAAAACATGGTTGGCACTTAATTAGATTTTACAGAGATGCTTGTGGACAAAGCTGTGAATCGGATGCTCAACATTTTTCATGTGTGTATTACAAGAAGTTACATCACATTTATGATGATTACACTAAAACCGAATTAAAAGATAGATCAAAAGCACAAATTTCACTTGACAAAAACTTATTTATTTTTTAAGGTGTTGCAAAAATTAGATATTATTAACATTATATTGATAAAATTTTTGTTGAATATTGTTATTTACAGTGTTTTGACAATGTTTGGAAAGAAAATTTAACACTTTACAATTTCTTATTAAAAGTTGAGAATTTCACAATGTTGATTCCAATTTCTGAGAACTAACCACCGTTGTTGACAGTATAATGAGTGATATATCAGGGATTCATTTGCCTGGTTTGATCATAACTTTCTTCATGTGTAACAAAGAGGGGCCTACTCTTTTGGTATTTTCTAGCTGGAAAAAAAAATGGGACCCACCCCAGACCCCACATTATAAGCTGGTTTGCAATTTATCTAGGCAAGAAAGAGTTATTGAGGGAGTGGTGTGTATAGATGAAGGGCTAATGTATTTCTTAAATGGTCTAAATTTTGTAGGAAATTTGATTGTACATCATCATGTATGGGTTGTTAAATAGACTGAAATATAAATGATCTGTTATCCTTACAGGATATAGTGACCCTTACTGCATGCTTGGGATAATGCCAGGTCAGACTTGGCTAAACCCTGAGGTGGAGTCAGGTTGTGGGAGCATGGGTTCTTCTGATGATGAATCCCCCAAACAGAAGGAACACAAGAAAAAAGGACTTGGCAAATTATCTATGAAAAAGAAAGATCGAACTGTCAGGGATCTTCTTCCAGCCAAGTACATTCAAACAACTGCAGTTATCAACAAGAATCTGAATCCAGTCTGGAATGAAAAATTTAGATTGTAAGTACCACATATCTATCTCCAACTACACAAATGTTTTCAGAGCTGTGATTTCTGTGAACTGAATTCATTATTTTGTATAAATTTTCATGGTTTCAAGGTAAAGATGTTTTAACTTCGTCTTAATTTATTTCATGCATATTATAGCCACAAAATAATTATTGTTGGTTTGTTCTTTACATTCATGGCTTGAAGTAACCACAAATCCCTAAAAATTGGTAACCCATGAAAAACAGTTAATTCACAGTATTTGTTTTGCACTTGAGCCTAGCTTCTCACGAGTCAATGATTCTTTCTGGGTTTTTCCCCGGGTTCTTCCTCCACCATCAGTACTGGCCACCATATATAGCCTATCTTGTGCTGAAAAATGGCCTTAAACCCTACAACAGCAACAGCAACTGCACTTGAGCCAAATTATAGTTCTCATACCTACCATAACACAATGTGTCATGCTAACAGCAAGATTTCTTATTCCCATACCCCCTAAAACATTGTGTTTAAATAAAACATGATTTTTAGTAAAAGAAACAAAAACAAAAGAACACCACCTCAATATATGCCCATAACATTGTAGCTTGTATCAACAGTAAACATCAGTCCTGCTTGGGGCTCATGATAATCTTTGGGGCAGTTTATACAGCTTTAATTGACACAGAGTCAGTTAATAGGCAAGATGGTAAGATATAAACAACCACCTTTTCACTTATTATTTAATTGGCTCACAATTAAGCTACAGTAATGTGTTAAGTCCCATGTAGACTACTGTTGGGGAGCCCTGGATTACCCTAAAATTTGCAAAGGTAAAAGTCACAAAGCAAAACAACCCAAATTCATTTTAAGTTATAGGCAAGTCAAAGAGATGTATGTTGAAGAATGAAGTTATTACATATCATTGCCATGAATGAGAACGTTAAAGCCACCTGTATTAAATATTATTGGCAGGTTTGTGAATAGCAGCAACATTTCTTTTATTCCATATATAAAATGTAAAGCATGATTATTTCAGTCATTGGAATAGCGTTCAAGTGTGATTAATTTTTTTAAGGCAAAATGTCAGCACACATTTCCATTTACACGGGAAGCAAGAGGCTAGTATCAGCGAAGCAAACAAAGCCCAGCAAGATTGAATTTCAGAACTCCTGGTTGAGTTGTACTTTGTGAAACACAGCAGCAAGGGGGAGCATTTAATTCTCTACACATACAGCAAGGAGCATATCGACATAAGTGATTCTGAAGTGTAAAACATCTGTTGAAATAGCAGCACCACCTTTATGTAATATCTGGACAAACCTGAACATATTCCACATGCTTGAACGTTCATATTAGTTCTCTTTATTAATATTTGTTATCTTAATCTTGTTAAAATGCCAATTATTAATTGACACATGCTTTTCAGGATGATTTTAGCCTTGAAATAGATTGATTGAAAGATGATAATAAACTTTTGCACAGCTGATCTGTGTTGATAAAGTGTTCACACCTGTACTTGACAGAATTGTTTATTACTGCTATATTACCTGTAAGGCCCTGATTAAACTTGAAAGTATTATGTCCCTTCCCCCATTGAAATGGTGAGACTGAAATGTGATGTATATTCATTTTTATGTAGAGACAAGACTTTCTTGTCATCAAACTATATAGGGTAGAGTTCTGGCCCTCCTAACATTATGGTTGTCAAGAATAACTCAGTTCTGACAAGGATTTGCTCAGAGAAGCCAGCAGGGAAGTTTTGAACTGCAGTACTATCTGTCTCTAATGAGTACAAAGATAACACAAATAACAAGGTTACTATGGTGGTTTGGTTGTCGTTATCTAGAGGATGATCAGCAATAATGTTATTGCCCGGATTGAGTAAATATTGTAATAAATTATGAAATTTATAGATGGAATAAATGGAGACCTGAGCAGAGATATCGAATAAAATATGAGCCATCATATACAGAACATAACAATTTAATCAGTTATATAAATAAAATCAGATTGAACATGACATTTAAATGATATACTTTCATAGAAATTGAAAAAAATGCAATTAGCCATTCTGTTTATACCGATAAGACAAATTTCTTCATGAAATTGAGTGAACAATCAAAACTCGATTGCCCAGCATGCCTGCATAACCTTGTTGCTTGTCAGTCCTCCCAGATTCAACATTGGTGACAAGATAGAGTCAAGATATTCCTTTTCCTCTTTTTCTCTTTCCAGTCTCTTTGGGTCATCAATCATCATTTGGTTGCCTCCTTCCTTAGCCCACTGTATGGGTGCATATTTGGAGCTATTTCCCTTTTAAAATAAATAATAGACCACTTAAATATTTGTCAAGTTTTCTATTTTGGGGCCAAAGACTATGCCCTCTCTCATTATGTTTGATACCATCAAATCGTAATTCAACAGAAACTTAGGATAATATGGGTCAGTTTGCAGCCTGACAGCTGATTCACAAACCCTAGTACAGAAGATCAATGTATCTCTCTAATGGTTATTCAGCATCCCTAACTGAACTATGACATAGTCTAGACTTCTTAATAAACTATTACACCCTACTGTAGACTATAAATCACTAATTGACTGAATGCTGGTGGGCAGGCGCTCTTAATGCTAATACCATCAATTCTTGGTTAAGAATCCAGATCTTATTAAACAAATGAATCATTGAAATTCACTCCTTGTCCTAACTACAATAGTTTCTAACTAACAATCTGTTGTCCACTTCCTACAACATACGTCTACTCATTTCTTAGCATACATGATTCATAACATTTAAGACAAAATAAATTCATACAATTTTCTTAAGAAATTCTTAGCAAGGAAATAATGTATGTAATTCTTGAATAACATAATTATCTCAAGAATTCTTAGCAAGGAAATAATGTATGAAATTCTTAGAATAAACAAGCCTTATAACATTCAAGATGAATGAATGCAAACAATTAGCTTCCGAACTTATCAAAGGAAAATCGATGAATTTAAAACAAATAAATTCAAACAAATAATTATAAACCCATATCATGAAAATTGTATGAGAATGAGACAAATACTTTGTGCATTTTGAGACTAATGCTTGCTTCTGCGTAGCTGAATCTCTCTCTGCCTTTAAGGTTCTGTATCCCTCAAACTTCCAGACACCCACCCCATAGACTGTTTTAACAAGAAAAGATAATACTTGCTAGTTTGCTTCAGAGCTAAGAACTTCATGCCTTCCCACAGAAACTTATACTGCCTATTTTTTCTAGGGAGAATACTTAAAACATTATATTTTGTATGGGAAACACACATCCCTTTTTTTAGCATAGCTTAGCCAATCAAGATTAAATTTATCTAATCACTGTTACTTATACATGCACTTCAAAGTTAGAATAATTCTCTCTATTCTGCCCTTATTAACAATGTTTATTGTTGTCACAAGTCTATACTCTTAAAGTAAGTAACAGAATAGAGTGAAAATCAACAAGCTTTGTTAAATTTAGCAACTAATTTATTTGTCTAGAATACAAAGTGGAAACGAAAAAAACCCCAGAATATACGGTATTGTGAATTAAATCCCAAAATAATCCTCGAATTACAGACACAAGTCCTAATAATTTGAAGTTCTGAATAAACTTTAGTGGAAATCCAGTTTAAATCCAGTGCTGAAGGTGTTGATGTGTTTGTAGCAGCCTGTATTGTGTTGTACCAAGAGCCTTTTGTTGAAACACAGTAATATAATTCCACATTTGAATTCACTGTAAATCCCAGTGAATGTCTCTGTCCAAGAATATTATTTTTTATTAGTACTCTGTATTTCAAAAGAAAATAATAATTGAATTAACTAATTTGAAGAAATCAGTTCCAGCCCAAATGAACTTCTGGACACAACAGTAACACAATATTGATTCTGCTAGATCTTAAAGCATGAATGAATAATCTTTCCTGTAACAAGATTATAGTCTTCCACTAGACTTCAGGTCACAATTAACATTTTCTAAAAGATACCATTAGATAATGGAAAATAACCTTCTAGAATGTTCTTAATGTTTACAAAATAAAATGTTATTATTAGAAAGGCTGTTACTAAAATTATAATTTATTACCTGGATTATGTTGGGTACACCAAGTAAACTGTAGGGGAATTCCAATAACCAAGAGCCAGACCAAAAAAAACATCTTTACTTCTTTTAATAATGATCCTGATATTAAACCCATACACAGAGAGAATGTTTTAGCTATGTATTAGCTATTTACATAATGGAAAAAAGTCAATAATTAAGGTCAAGCAGAAAATAAACTTGATTTTGGACAAGGTCAAGTCCAAAATACAATGTTACATTACAATAGCATGAAATTTATAAAAAAGATAACTAAAAAACAATGCAAATTAAATATAAATAACACTGGAAAATTTCATTTTATGACACTTGAATGAAATTACACAAACTTACTCTGCATCATCTTGTCTTGTCAATCTTCCTAACCATTATCACACATTGTAATTAAAAATCAACCATGACCCAAAGCAGGAATGTAAAACCACTGCAGTGTAATGATTTCATATAGTACCTAAACCCATTCATCAATTTAATTAGTTATGTGTCACACTGACTGCAGCAAAATGTGCTTCAAGAACCCATATGAAATTCACACTGTTATAGACAGGCGTTACCTTCAAACTGCCTTACTGAGAGCGCAGATATTTTGTCATCCAATGGATTTGAAGGACAGAAACGTAGTGTATTTTTTTTATTTAATGTGGTAATGACATTTGACAGTGCAAATACAAACTTACTTGTAATTGTATTAAATGCTTTGAAGAAACCAGACATTGCATTTATTCAGATCTTAATTTTAAATTACTTTCTATAGGCTTGCATGAAAAATTTATTTTCAACTGGATGATCGATGTCACTTTTTGGGGTCACAAGTATACACACGTTTTGTGTCTAAACCACCCACCACCCCAAACTTATTGCGAATATGGCAGGTGTGTGTTAATGAATAATTTTCAGCCAGTAGCCTTAAACAAAGCAGGATGAAGTTACTGTTAATTGTCAAGCAGGAACAATGTTGGGTTCTTGTCAGACAAAGCACTTTATTGTTTAGTGTATGAAACGTGTAATAAATAGATATATACATTGTATTGGGTTTGGGAAGAGTGTTTATCACATAGGGCTGAATGATTGCAATTTATTTAAATAGGGCCAGTAATTTTAAAAAAAATGTTGCTGGAATGAGATGACTGCTTAGGGGAGGTCACAGCAGCCATGTTTTAGGAACTATTACACTTATTGGAGGTTTTGTCTGATCTGTTTTGCTTATGAATTACAAATCTGTTTTACAAATTATAATCTATCTTTAAATGATTATGGATAGGACAGCAATTTTTGAATGTACAGACTGGCTTTAAAATGACGAAGTTCGCAAGTTGATGCTATTAGTCTCGGAAGATGAATTCATATTGCATGTAGAAAATTTATAACATTTTAATGGTTTCAGAGTCTTAACATGTTGACAAGTTCATGAGATTAAAGATGTTGTATTCTTAATCAGATTGATGTATATGAAATTTTTTAACCAGTCAATAATTTCATAGCCTCAAGTGACTATTTGCACAAAATATAAGGTTAATAAAACTTAAATTAGACTCTGATTAGAGTACAGCTAATAATAGTAGCAAACTTGATGTAATTTTTAGCCCACAATCTACCAAATTTTATTCCATATTGATTTGACTTTGACATCGTGCAGCCTGAGTCAGCTGCCTCGGTATTATCTTGGGAAAGGCACGTACCTCCCATTTCCTCTGTGTGATTTAGCCAGTAATGTGTTGAAAGTGCCATTTAAACCAACAAACAAAATGTGTGCCATGCTTTCATTGTACATGTGTTGATCGAGCCACACACATTGAGTGAATGCAGTCTCACACCCCAAACAACACTTCATCACCATTCAGCTTTCATTACTTTCTCACTGCAGTTTATACTCTTGTTCAAGTCAGATCCAACTGCAAACTGTATAGACCAAGATCTACTGTCACATCGTGGGAGTAATGAGATCTGCTGTCACATCATCAGATCTGCTATCACATCATGGGAGTAATCAGATCTACTGTCACATCATGGGAGTAATCAGATCTACTGTCACATCATGGGAGTAATCAGATCTGCTGTCATATCATCAGATCTGCTATCACATCATGGGAGTAATCAGATCTACTGTCACATCATGGGAGTAATCAGATCTACTGTCACATCATGGGAGTAATCAGATCTACTGTCACATCATGGGAGTAATCAGATCTGCTGTCACATCATCAGATCTGCTATCACATCATGGAAGTAATCAGATCTACTGTCACATCATGGGAGTAATCAGATCTGCTGTCACATCATCAGATCTACTGTCACATCATGGGAGTAATCAGATCTGCTGTCACATCATCGGATCTGCTATCACATCATGGGAGTAATCCGATCAACTGTCACATCATGGGAGTAATCAGATCTACTGTCACATCATGGGAGTAATCAGATCTGCTGTCACATCATCAGATCTGCTATCACATCATGGAAGTAATCAGATCTACTGTCACATCATGGGAGTAATCAGATCTGCTGTCACATCATCAGATCTGCTATCACATCATGGGAGTAATCAGCATGTTGCTTGCAGCAAGGGTTGACCTGTGTGTGAGTATATAGGATACTAAGTGCTGCAGAGAAATCTTGATTTGACCATGTCCTTCCATATGTCCATGTCTCTGAGAAGTTTGTTAGTATGACTGAGAAAATACTACTCAACATAGAGAACCAAGATTTGATAGCATTTTGGTATACACATGTAGATGAATGATTTGATTTTCATTCCACTACAGCAGTGTTGCAGGGTTTTTTTCACACATGTTTTTAAAGAAAAATTTGTTTGCTCAATTAAGCAAAAACTACTAAAAGGAGATAGATGAAATTTACCCAATATGTTTGCATGCATAGGTGGAGGACCTGATAACAGTTGAATTCCATTATCATAATTTTTCAAATTGTTACAAGTTTGGGAACTTTTGTGGACAATGACATTTTGGTCTGCTTCCGAGGCAGACATGTTTGACAGAAAACACAGATTTTGTTTACACTGAGCTTACACATCAATATAATTTCTTAGTAAAGTGCTTGTATCAAAGATATGACAGCGTATAATATATGATCTCTTGTTTTGCCTTAGTAAATCCATGATTGTGTAACACTTATTTTACATGAAGTTCATTCTTCTGTGGTTTTTAAAAGCCACCTCTGGTGAACCCTGCTATATTTTTTTCTTTTATATAAAGCATTCCTAGCTCTGACCATAATTAACTCCGTTCTCTTATCATATTTTGTACCATCACATTAGAGTATGTGCTGTTTTTAAGACTTTATAATCAAATCTACTTAGTACTATCACATTATTTGTTGTTCCATCAGGGTCTAAGCTGTAATTTAGTATAAAAGAGTATAGACCCTGATCTTGTGTCTGTTCATGTGAAGGCAGATCTGTGTATTCTGTTACGTATTTTCGGTTTATATTGTGTACCTGACTTTTACCAACCTTGGTTGAGGGTTGTGAAAAAATTGGAGTTTTTGCCTACCTGACTTTTGTCATGATTTTAAGAAATTTGAGTACATGGTCTAACCTTGTTTACAAGCCTAGAATGTTCCAGATGCAAACTTGTTAACAATTTAATGAAATTTTCCAGTAGAGGGGCCCCGAGTGGCCAAGTGGTCTAAAGCGCTCTCCATTACAGATCACTGCCATCTCACCTCTGTCTGCGTGGGTTCGAGTCTAGGATTCGGCGAATGCGGATATGTGAGAAAGCTTGCCAGTATCTTCTCGTGGGTCGGTGGTTCTTTCTGGGGATTTCCCAGTTTCTTCCTCCACCATTAATACTGGCCGCCATGTATAGCCTATCATGTGCTGAAAAATGGCGTTAAACCCCACAACAACAACAACAATTTTCCAGTAGAAATGACTCACATTTGGAGAATTCTGGAACAGTCTATTGCAATGTAGGTTAAGTGGGTATTTGTATATAAAGGATTTGGTAAACAATTATTCATTCCTGTTTCATATCAGTTTTGGGAATCTGTGATAAGAGTTTACAGTTGGGTTCAGATATAATTTGATAGGAAATATTTATTTAAATTATTCATTGGAATTACAAAGTTCTCACTGACTTTTTGTACTAAAACATTACTTCAGGATTATTGAGAACTCATTCACAGACATTCTGGATTATATCATTGTGGTACATCAGGACATTCAAGATTATTTTAATTTATTTGGATCATTCTATACTTTTATACCTGTGCTAGAACATTTAAGATTATTTGGGATTTAATTCAGAATGCTGTTTTTTGAATTTTCACCTATTTGTCGGGAAATAAATTATTTGTTGAATTTTACCTAAATTGTTGGTTTCACATCTTTTCTATTACGGTACATAGTTTAAGACTTGGAGAGTGCTAACATTACACTACAAGAAGTTACAAATAGAGCAGACAAGACCTTGATCTAGTGGCTATGTGATGATACATCTGGGTTTACACTGTAAGAAGTTGTAAGTAGAACACAGTAGACCCCAACTTTATGTCTGTATGATAGCAGATCTGGATTTCAGAGTTGAGTTGATGTTACACATAGGTAAATAGGACATACAGTTAATGTTGAATACACTTTTAATATCAACAGACTACTAGAAGCCTAAAGAGACATTTGTGTTGGGTAACAATTTATCTAAGAATGGGAAATTTTACCTCTGAAATAAGCATTTTTTTGGCTATGATATTACTTGGAGAAGTGAATTATGAAAACATTAAAGCTGCCAATTAGTACAGTTAATAATAGCCTGAATCTCCTTCCTGTCATTGTTATATTACCCAGGAAGTGGTTTGAGCCATTTATTGAAGCCATGATCAATACCTATACAGTTCCTACTGTCTTCCATTTTATTTCCGCAAGCAGACTACCATGTTTACTCATTTATAAGTTGAATCCAACTGCAAACAACATAGATCTTAATCTGACATTGTATAATGCGCCGGCAGAGCAGGGTCTGTGTTGTTTGTTGTGAAGGGTAGAGATTAGTGATGAAACTACACACCTGTGTTGCATATAAATATGTATCATAATATACAACTTATGATATACAACATTATCAATACAGATATCAGTTTGAAGATCTTGTCATTCTCAGAAGGTCTGTCAATGATAGAGTGATGCAGTTCCATATCTGTTGACATCGTGATCATATTTCCAGTATGCAGATTAATGACAGATCTTGATTTGTCATCTATTCATGTACCAGTCTTATCAAGATAACAAAAATGCTTCCAGATACACTACCTGCTAATCGTTGGTGACTAATTTGACCTTTTCAGCCATTTCAGGCTGTTCCATTGGATTTAATGCAGGATTCATCTTTGTCACCACACCCTTTTGTGCATTGCATGAATGTGTTAAGAACATTTTATTTCCAATTTTATGTCTGTGATTTAATGTGGAAAGCATTGCAATGTGATATTAAAAACAAGAATTACAGCAGTTTCCTTGTGCATGGAAAATGTTATCTAGAACAGGTCCTGGTGCAGTAGTGGAGATGACTAAGACCGAACTCCTCACTGTCCTTCATACAGATTCAAAACAATTGCTGTGACCAGAGGCATTCATTTTTGACAGTGAATAAGAGTATTGACAAAACTCACTCTCTTTTTTACAAATTAACACAAGGTAACTAACTTACGTGGTTAGGAATCGGTCCTTTCTGATTTTTTTTATCCAGTCCGCATGTCCAGTCAGTGACAGCATATATCAACATGAAGGATAAATTCCAGACTTGTTGCCATGTATGATTGAAGTATGTTACTGATCATTTAAAAGCCACTTTTATGTGAAGCGTCTCTGTTGCTTTGTATCCAGTTGGATTGAGTTTGGATGTCTATATGTCTGGTGTGTCACAATGAATGAACTGTATACAGTTCTAATTGGTGATTGTTGTTTTTCCATGACTAGAACAATCAGTAATCACAATCAGAACTTGACATTACGCTGCATGCAGTGATCGAAGTTTAGCCTTCCTAATTCATAAAAGTGGCTATTTAATGCTCGGTAAAAATGCCATTGAAACAAAATGAGACTGCAACAACTTGTGAGACACATTTCAGATATATTGACCTCTTCTTTTTCACAAATAAATGTAAACCCAGTTTGGTTTACTGGAAAAGGGAAAACAGAGATTAAATAATCAGCATATTTGTAACACTCTTTATCACACAAACTATTTCACTTAAGTGTGAAGAGGAAAAAGTGTATCATGTCTTCAGGTTCAGAATTTGAAACCATTCTTCATCACTGATGTCAGCATCACAGAGTGATTCTAGAATGTTGTCCATTCTGAATAGACTGTCTTTCCTTCCTTTTAGGAATTTGCTAATACCACACACATTGAAGCATGAACTCACTATGTTGATGCATTTCTGTAACTCCTGCCAGGCATAAATGATCCAGTCAACCATTTGTTGTTTGGATGGATAGGGTATTCATTGTGGTGTCTCCTCACCATTATCTTTATTTTCAATAAGCTCCATCTCATCTCATCTCATTGAGACAACCATTTGCCCAGGAGGAAAGATTTTTGCTTATTAATGTAAACATCAAGAGGCTGCAGTGCAGTCTGCTCATGCAGCTTTTTGGAATCACAGCCATGAGGGTTCTTCTTTTTCCCATATAACTCTATACCTCATTGGTAAGGTGCACACAAAATGAGTCCAAAACAAGCAGTGAGGGCATGCTATCTCTTCCATATTTCTGGATTGCTGGCTGCTGTACATTTCAAACCATAGTGAAGTGTCGCTACCTGAGTATCAGACTTGGACCTCCATTTTCCCTAACCTGTCTACAGTCTAGCAGGAACCAGGTCAACATTAACTGGTTTCTCATCTGTCCTCATACTCCTCCTCCTCATGCAATTTTTTTATATAGCTTAAAAAATTTATGCTTCATTTTCCAAGTCTGCATGAGGCTTTTGAGAAAATGAAGTTCTGCATCAGAGTGCGAATTTATTTCTGTTGAAAAACTTGTGAATCCATCCTTGTGAGGTTTTAAAGCCAATACAGTCTTTCTTAATAAGTGTGCAAGCATAGTTCTGCACCATTATACTATAATAGGAACATGATGATTTCACATCCACAGAATCCACAACATAATTTCTTATTTCACTGGATAGCTCAGTAGATCCCTAATATGAGTTTGCTGAACAGATTGAGAAAAATTTGTTTTCATCCAGTCACAGAGGGTGCTGTTGGAAATGTTGTACTTTCCAGCTTGGTCTTCTACCAGCCAGCATTGTTTCCTTTACAACCTCTGAGATTGTTCATTTTTTGTATTTTCCACAATTTTTCATTTTTTGTATTTTCCACAATTTTAGGTGATGTTTGCATATCATTATTATCCTTAGCATACTCATAAGTGGCAATTTCTGAAATTTTTTGAAACATAAGGAATGCTTATAGTAATCTGATATTCTTTGCCATTATCATTTGCAGCTGAGGATCAACTCCAACAAGTTCTAATCACTCTTACACTAAATTAACAGTGTTGGCACAGATCTTTTTATGCTTTGCTTTTTAGTATCACTTAAATTCTGATAAAATTTAGTTTTTGTTTGTGTAACCTGGTTATCACTTAAAATTGTTGTGGAATGCTCTACTAATTATTTCTGCACAGCAATTTTAGAAAGAGAGTGAGCTTCTGCATCAAGACTACTCTTATAATTTATAATTGAAATATGTTGCATCTGTTCGGAAATCTGCAAAGCTTCAGTTCAGTTAAAAAATAGTTTCATGTCATGTTTGATGTAATAAATCTTTCAGTGACTTGAGGCAATTATAAAGGTAATGCATTTGTTCGGAACATGTTATATTTGTGAAACTGCAACCTTCAGGACTAATTTTGACATTTTTGTACACTTGCTTATGTATTCTCATATAGAAAGAGCATTTTGTCACTTATATAATAATATTTCTTTGATGGCTAGTTGTCAGTGGGGGCATGTACTGGTGATTATCCAAATATTTGCAAAACCTATTGTTTTTCAGTTCTTATAAGTCATTTTTAGTTCTTTTTTCAAACTTTATGTTATCATTTATATGCACAATTGATTAAACATAGTTGGTTAATTATGTATGGTACCAGTACCATTCAAAGTAACCTAACCTGTTAACCAGGAGCGGTTTGGAGTTAGCTCCCATACTGGATCTTCACTATAGGACTTGTGATACTAATGATATGGAAAAATGGGAACCGGTTTAGAAATGGTGGACATAAAATAGAGTAATATATGGGTTTGGCTGGTCAAGACTAGGTGATAATGAAAGTAAAATTTTGGTAGAGAGAATCTATTGAAAGTTACTGTAGTTGGTTTGACTGTAAGTTGGTTTGACTGTAGTTGGTTGGTATAAATGGTATCCCAAACCAAAACTGCAAGCTTATTATGAAGATTGCTGCAGGCTTGCAAAAGCATACCAAGTTCATTTTAAGCTTGCGCAACCTTTACTAATTACAAGGTTGCGCAAACTTACAATTACAAGCTTGCAAACAAAGCTGACCTAGTTAGCTGCATCAGAAGAACTGATATAGCATCAATTAAAGTTTTCTATACATGGTCACATACCTCCATTTTTTTAGCTCTTGATGTGTGAAAAGTATGAGTGATACAGTGTTAAATATTAAAATGAAAATGTTAATATATGGTGTACGTTAATTAGCATGAGATCTTATTGTCACAATGAAAGAAAAGCATATAATCAAATTATTTAATACTATTTAATCAGATAAAAATAAGAAGAGCATGTGAATGGTATCTGTGTGGGAAACTGTTTACATTTTTGTTCTGTATGGCTTTAGAAACATGTTACTAATTCACTTTCATATAGAAATCCATTTGGGGGAGGATGGTGTCAAATGCTTAGGTTCCCTCTCTCATCTGTCAAAATTATGCACTATTAGGTGAAAAGCAAAAGAATCCATTGAACTTGATGAGGTACCTAAAGACATTTTGAAATATAATAACTGCCATTTTCTTTGAGAATGAAAAGAATTAAATGTAACAACCTCTGAACAGTTGTTGAAAATGATATGCGAGAGGAAAAAAAGACCCTAAGAACAAGGGAAATGAGATTAACATGCATCCGTGTAATTTTATAATCTTGTGTCAATAACTGACAGCATTGCATCAATTACTGCAGTTTGGCAAGCACAGCAATAAATAATAATCTGCAGCATTGTCATCTCAATTGTTGTGTGAAGCAACATTACAAAGTTATTTTTAGACGTAATTAAATCATAAGTGAAACAGTATGCTTGTCATCTCAATTGCAACATTATCTGTGAAACAGTATGCTGCTGTCCTAAACTTCTTGAGTTTACTCACCAACATGATAACTCCATGATTTCAAATTATCTCTTGGGTTCTAGGATCAGTTGCTGCACATATATTGGTTCTGCTTGAATATTGTACCTATTGTATAATGCAAGGCTTAGTTTTGTGTTCTTGTACCTCAAGTATGTTGTATACATATTTGGAGTTCGTAAACCAGTCTCCTGACATTGAAAAAAAAGGTGAAGTAGCTGCCATTAAGGCCTTGATATCGAATCAAGTCTTTGTCGCAGAAAACCACATTTCATCTTGCATGCTTTTATTATTTGATTCCTTTTTAAAAAGCATAATTCTTGATGCTCATTTCTTTATAGAATGCTGGCAGAATGGGATGGATCTCTCTCAAATAAACAAAAATTGTATATATTTTAAAACTTTTATTTAGTATTTAAATAACAGAGAATTATATTTTTCTTCTGGCAGCCGATTGTCATTGAAATAAATATAGGACCATTCTTTCAAATACTTAATGCCAGAAGTTATCATTACATAATTACAGAGACTATGTTTGATGGTGCATACATTGTCGGTAAAAAGCATTTACAAATACTTGACATCAAATATCTTGCTGTATTAAGTTAGTCGCTAAATAACTTTGCAGTCAGCAATTACTATTTTACAGAAATTTACTAAATGAAAGTCTTCCATTCACTGACAAAATGACTGCATAGCTGACTGAGTGTACAATCACAGAATTTCCTTTATGCAAAAAACTCAGTTGTTTCTGTAACATGACTAATATTGTTTTAAAAAAAATTGCAGAAAAAAAAATTTATAGAAAAAAGTAACATTTTATATTTAGCCTAGGACAAGAAATAATTCAGTTTATTTTGAAATATATTATTAATGTTTATAGTTAATTTAAATACATGTATAGAGAAATGTTGGAATAATGCTGTACATTTTTATTTATATAGCAGCTAACTAAAAGCAATTCAAGATTTTAGCATTTTTGCAACATTAAAAATGTATATTATTTAACTCGAGTGCATTCTCAGATGCTATGAAAAACCTCAAAATAACATCTTTCAACTTGACAGTGTAGTTTCATATACTGCACATAATACAGTCACAAAATATATTATTCAGCATTTCAGGAAGGACTGATCCCATGCAGAGTTGCCAACTTTCAACTTTCATGACCGTTTGTACTGCAAGCTTGCACAAGCTTATATCAAGAAGTTTAGATTTTGCAGTCTTGCAGCAAGCTTGCAGAACTGGAAAAGTTCCTTTCACAAGCTTGTGCAAGCACCCTTACTAGCTTGTGCAACCTCAGCTAGCTTGTCATAAGCTTGTAACGGCAAGTTTGTGGTAAGCATGCATTTTGGTTTGAGTATAGTGTACTTGCAAACACCATTGTGGAAAGTACATAAAAAATATCACATAATTAGATACAGAGGTTTGAACAACATGCTTATGCTTATTTTGAGCTTTCTCATTATCCATAAACATTACATTGATGATATAACTGACATGAGGAATGAAAGACATTAAACAAATAAATGCAATATAGCTTGGAAATATTCAAAGATTATTGAACATTTCAGTATTGTAATAGTATCAGATGGTAGTTTTTAATTACTGATTGCAGAAACATGTTGCTACATAATAAACAAGATTCCCATACAGTTGGTGTTGTAGTTAGTTAGGATCAACAATTCCTCAGAAACTTGAGAACCTTAATATCACTAATGTTTCTTGTCATTTCAGTGATCTAGATGATTGCAAGACTGACAGGCTGCATCTTGACATTTGGTAAGTGTTTTTCTCACTCTCTCACATTTACCTTCTATTTCCCATCCCCTGCTTCTCAGTTTTTAGTATGGAAATTGATTTATTTTAAGTACTGTAAATTGCACAATTTGGCAAAAGCAAACTTTGCAATATTTTTTGCAAGGAAAAGCAGCTCCCAATTTATATTGCATCCACAGAAATATAAATGCTGAAACATTGCAATGAACTGTGTGTTCACTGATCCCAAATCTATATTTGCTGTTACACCACCAGAGGACATAGTAACTGTAAAGCCTTACCTATCTTGAGTCCATTTATCCACAGGTCTCGAATTGAATGCGTTTCTGGGGACAGATTTCTTATTGAAGGAATTTATTCATTCTGATTCCTCATTTATCTTTAAAAAAAAGGATGAGAACAACAATTATTTGGGTTCATTGGCATTTACTGTATTATGCTTTTATGATAATGTTGATGAGAATTCTTCCATATAAAATCATCTGAAAACATGCAATGAACTCCTGCATCTAAAGGTTCAGATCTTGGATTGATTGTTGTTTCAAAGCAGAAGTAACTAGTGAGAACAGCAGTTAATTGGAATGTTTTATCACGAATCATTAACAATTCTGGAGACATCAGCCATTTGATTAACAAAGCAGGAGAGCTTAAGGGTTTATATTTCAGTAGCAGCCTAATTCAGTCTTTCTGACTGACAAGCCCCAATCGTGCTGCTTCCATTTATTTTCGAATCTTGGTTGAGTCTCAGGCTTGGCCATTGCGGGTATGTGAGAAAGCTAGCCGGTAACATCCTGTGGGTCAGTGGTTCTTATTAGGGTTTTCATGGGTTCTTCCTCCACTGGTTATACTGGCTGCCATGTATATCCTATCGTGTACTGACAAATTGCATTAGATCCTCAACAACAATGCATTTTAAAATACCATAGAAAATTGTCAGTTTCTCATAAATTTTGAACAGAATAATTGAAATACAGTGGGAAAAATATTTTGAATTTTTTTTTATGCTCTTAACTTTAAAAAAAGTAAGAAAGTAATGTAAGAAATGTTTCTAACACTGGTATGTACAAAATTCTGCTACATGTACTTAAAGCTGCAAAACAGGAATTGAAGAATTTTCTTTGAAACAGTATTATGTCAAATTAAATTAATGACTGAGGTAATGAAAAATGTACATTGAAGATACAGACACTGAAAGTCTTATAGCACTGAAAACAAACAATGAAACCAGAACACAGACTGAATGCAAACAAAATGCATAATGAATGCAAATGAATTGTTGAATGTATTTTCAAGAAAACAGCACAAATGCAGAATGCAAAACATGGAGCTATGATAAATAGGATGAAATGCAAACCAATCATGAGGAGTCTAATGGAGATAGCAACATCAGGAAGATGTACTGTCAGTTTTGTGGGTATAAATTTAGTGCTTTTACCAACAACAAAAAATACATATTTGTTGATACTCATTGTAATTAGCTGTGTGTAGCGCACACTTTTTTCACCTAATTTTCTTATTTACAGTCAGGGTTGCACGTTTTATTCAAGAACCAAAAGAAAATTTTCCAGGTCAATCTGATGGAAGGATGAAGGCACTAGAGCTGCCTATGTGTCACATTTACTTCTTATGAAATATTCAATGCATTGAATTGTAATTCAGTTGTTTACTGAAACTATCATTATTACAGAAATAAATGATGCTTACAAACCTTGACAGTCTTTTCTTTGATTACTTATGTTTATAAACTAGTTTCATTTCACACATCACAGTGTAGCATTTTGTTCAGTGCCATGACTGGAAATACATCTACATAATGACTGGTAGCTAAGTGTTCCAAAAGCTTGCAAAGTACTGCATTGCAGTGGAAAAAATATGGGGGATGATTGTCATACCTGTATCATAAATGTTGAGCATTCATAACTGGATCAAATATATTTTTTATTCACTTATTCTTGGTTGAATTGAAATATAATATCTTGAATTCAAGCACTGTTAATGATCTCATCAGAAGCACATTTAGGAGACACATTTTTTTGTGACTACAGTTAGTCTCTTATGGTAACTCTGACACATCATGAAATAAAAATAATCCGTGTTTGAAGCCTGAAAGCCGTTTTTTTCTTCTCTGGAAAATAAACTTGGTTCATATATTTATTTCTCATATTAAATTATAGTATTTTATATATCTTTGCAACTACATGTATACAGTGATTAAGGCTTCATTGACTCAAGTTGGTCTTTTCATGGTAATTAATCAGTGCTAGCAAAGTTTTGATATACTAAACATAGTTGCTGTGCATCTGTCTAGGTAAATTTGCAGTTTATTTTATTTTCTTCAGAAAATTAGCTTTGTTCTTTGTTACAATAGAGTGAACAAAAAGTCATTGTGGTGTTTTTAAAGGTGGACAGTACTTTGTTGACTTTGTGTGGTCTTTCAAGGTAATCAGTACCAGCTAAGCTTGTAGTTATATACTTTTTGTTTGGCCTACTGTAGTTACATTACGAAAATGGAGCAAAATTATGTATTATATCACATGCACATTATATGGCAGAACTACATTCACACACACACACACACACACGTTCTGAGTGAAAAATCAGGGTGCGCATTGTACAAAAGTGCATGTAATACATGCCAAAAGATGGTACATTTTGTGCATTTGGGAAGGTACATATTGTTTCCACAAGAAATTCAACTTTTCATTTGTATGAACAAAAAACATTCAGAAAATTAGTATCCAGCAAAAGGAAGAACAAGAAAACAGTGAATTCCCCATTATTCCAATAAGTTCAATATCAAGGAAAGAGTGTGGTAATATATTGGTGAACTGGAATCTTTAGGAGCCAAAAGAGACATTAAAAAAGTTGACTGATGGAATGAACAGTTACCACTTTAGCAGCTGCTGAAAAGATGCTGAATTTAGATAAGGCAAAAACTTGTCTGAATAATTTGATACATGAAATTTCAATTCTCTTCTGAGAAGATTTATAGGTGCATTCCTAGTGGATAATCTTGCATACAGTAAGAAACAATTAGAAGTGGAAAATTCAGTCTGTATAGTCCTGAGTAGAACCTTGACTTAATTCAGTGATGTAATGTGATATTGTAAGGATTCAACCTCAGAAGAAATTGGTATCAAGCATTGAAATAATTATACCCCCTGGCAGCTCACTTCATGATTGTTCTATTATATACGAACTCAAGGCAGACGAATATTCCAATAAATTTCAGATAATGAAAGGATCTGCTAAAAGATAAAAGAAAGGATAATTGGAACCACTGAAAATCAAATATGCATTTTGCACAACTGGCTGACTTGGGCAAGTTGTAAAGACAGTCTCAAAACTTGTAATCTGATAGAATTTTCTTCATAAAATTAACGTAGGCTAGTTACCCAAAATCTGATTTAATTTTCTTCATTATATTAGGCAAGTTACACAAAATTCACTTGTACATGTATAACAATGAGTAACTATGTGGTCCAAAGTTGGTTTGCTGGCCACATAAATTTTTATCCCCTGGACTAGTCAGTGAATCTACTTCAGGAATGATACTAGAAAATTGTATACAGTGACTCCTTGCTATTGAGGATGCTTATCAAGAAAGGGCAATTTCAGGAATTACTAAATGGCCCTGTATTTGTCAAATAAAGAACGGATCGTCTGAAACCCTGACAAAATGTGTGCATAAGAGAAACATCTTACCTTCAGTTTGCTCTCCAAATTCTGGCAGGCATATAATGCATTTGTAACATTCCAATTTAGAAAAATTTGTAGAATTTGAAAGAAAATCTGATGATTAGGCAATAGGCACAAGGGTTGGACTCGTAAATTGTGACCTCAGCTGCAGTAGTCATCAAAATGATATCTGATGTTATGTCGGTCTGTTCCCAAATTAATTTCAAAATAGATAATGTGACACCTTTGCTAGTGTCACCATTTTATAGAGAATATTTGCTGAGAAAGGACACTTTAAGAAATCCTCAACCTCCAATTCATCAGATCCCCCTATACATTTGGTTAAATAACCCCTCAGAACTAGAGGAAAGTTAATTGATGGCATGCCATCACAAAATGTCCTTATTTGGAAATGGTGTCTAATTATACTGAATGCATTTTGAAGTCTGCTACTTTAGCGTCTCATCGTAAACCCCCCAAACCAAAAAAACATATCTGCTCAAGTCATAACCAAGCCCCACACACCTCTACCCCGATTACCCTTGGACTGTTATCATGGAGTCAGAAATCAAAATTAATTACATGCATGATTCATTTTCATGCCAGGTGTAGAGAATAAAACAAAACAGACTACAGATTGTCATTGTTGATACTATCTATAGTACTGTAACAAATTCTCTTGATACTATTTGTTGATACATCTATAGTGCTGTAACAAATTCTTTACATCTTCTACATCCCTCGTTTGGTGCCTGTCACCCTTTCTCCAGGCTTCTCAAAGATTAGGATTCATTACGTACCAAAGTACTGTCATAGACCTGTTAACTAACACCTAAGATCACATGTTTTGGTAATGTATAGGTTTTTTAGTATCTCTTTTACCCCTACCCTTGGATTTCTTGGGACCAAAAAAGTTAAAGGTGTTACATGCATACATGATCTATCTAGATTCATTTAGGAACTGTAACAAAAGGAAATATTTTTTTAAAAGACTTAATAAAAAAGTGGCATGTATTTCTGACATTATAACCCAACTCAGAGGCTTGGGGATGAGGAGGAAACTAGGATTGCTCTGAAATATGGAAAACTTAAGCCACCTTTATTCCATTAAAAGTTAACCCTCAGTTTAAAAGTTATATATATATATATATATATATATATATATATATATAGAGAGAGAGAGAGAGAGAGAGAGAGAGAGAGAGAGAGAGAGAGAGAGAGAGACACACATTTGTGCAGTTAGAAAGTTACCTAAAACCTTCAGTTAAATGTCCATGACATGGTTTACTGACATCCTAGTTTTTGCTTTTGCCTTTAGCCCATGGAACCCAGGGGTCAGCAAGAAGATTAAGATTCATTTATGCTTAATACTTTCAAAGATGTTTGATCTGACACCCATGATGATATGTCTTGTTGATATCCTGTTTTATACCTTTGACTCCCTTCTGTCCCCACTCTAAGGGCCCTGGGGTCATAAAGAAATCTTAAATCCTCACTACAAATCTACACCCTATGGGATAGTCATCTGCTAAATTGGACCATTGTATTTGAAACAGTTTTTAAAAACTTGTGTTTACAAGAAACATGTCAGACATACATTCAAACAGACAGATGGACACCAAAATGAAACCAGTACATCTGCAAAAAGAGGGTATAAAAACACTTGCAGTTGACAGGTGCCCTTTCAAATAGCAATTTAGACAGATCTATATTGAAGTAAATGCTGTTGTTGGGTTTATTTTGGAAAGTCTCAAGTTGATTTAATATCTGGAATCTTTGGTTATAGCATGGATAACTTGAATCCTTGAAAGTCAAACCAGATTAAATACCACATACACAGCTGGGGTGGACATGTTTAGGAGTTAACCAATAGATTCATTATATTGATTCAATGTATTTCGGAAAATTATGATTTTCATGTAATTGATAATCTAAAACTCAGTATATAACAAGAGTGTATGTTATGTGCTTTAGTGCCTTGATTTTGATTTTGTGTTGAATCTAAACAATCTTTCAGTTTGTATATGTTTCTGTGTTGCATATAGTGCATATAGTTGCTGATTCAGTTTGGCAAGTAAACATGCAGCAGTGTGATTTGATCTTTATTTTGTTGACCAGACCTTGCACACCTGTCCAATAAATAACATTGGCATGTTTGCAGTCTTGTTCATATAAACTGTTTTTTAGTTTTACTGCCTAACCTGATACAGTGCCTATTATCCTGGAATAATTTTATACTTTTATTTGATCAGTAAAATAGTTACTGGATCCCAAACCTTGACTTGTAAAAAAATATGGTCATTGAACAGGTGCATTAGTTGTACAGTGATTCTAGGAATACATTTACTTACAGGAAAGGTTCATATGATATCTGTTGTTTATGGCATGTTACATATAATTTTGAGGGCAGTTGATTTATTGGTCTAGTAGGGTGACTGTCAATCAGAAATTTCATTGAGTTTCTGATCAGTCTAATCACCTAACATAGTGTGAATGTGTGCCTGATTAAATGATTCATACCAAAAAAACCCAACCCTATGAACAGAATTCAAGTAAATTTGACAGAAAGGATCATGGTTTTAAAGTCTTAAAATGAAATGTGGATAATGCTGATCTGCAACCAACTATGACTGAATATCCTAAAGTAGAGAAACCTTTCAGCAACTTCTTTCATAACTAGTACACAGATTTTGAAGAACTTTTGACTGAAAGCATCCTGTTAATTTGGATTTCTTGGCCACATGCTCTTGATTTTGGCTAGTAGACGGAAGTCAACAAGCAATCTCAGGTCCACTTGGATCTCTCCCTGTGTCGGGTTTGTAGAGCAGTGATTCAGAAGGCCCGAATTAGGTCACCTGTGCAACTTGTACTATTTAACATATTTACAGATCAATTGTCTATAGTTCAATCTTTCTGAAATTTTCATAGCCATAATCAAAAAGCCCTCTATCAGTCAACATGATTTGTACAGAAAGGAAATGCTGAATTTGAAGAATTAGATATGCTAATTAGGGTACATAGTGTTTTTTCATTTTTCCAAGAGGTCAGTTGTATAGAGATGACATTTTCAAAATTACTGATGACTATTCTCAATTTATCAAGTAAAGCTTAATTTTTTATGCAACTCAAACACAAATGAGCGGTAGTATTACATGCAGACATATAATGAAATACATTTCCTTTTAGGAAAGTCTGTAGTTAGAGACAGGATAATTTTGAATCATTGAAAATCAATGCAGACATCAAATAACAACGTGGGTGAACAGATGAACAAATAATTGTGCCTGCAAAATAACTGCAGTGGTCTTTACATTTATATATGTAATAAGGAAAAATTCTGGCAGCTACAGGAAATGTTTATATGACAAATTAGCTCCTGACTGGTTTCATCAACCTGTTACAATAGGTGTGTCAATATTATGGGCTTGTGTCCAGAAAGAAAACATTTGATAGGATTTCTTATGATTCTGGCTCTAAAAATATGTAACAGAAAGAAAATGCGAAACCAACAATTGAAGAATATCAACAAGCCATTTATTCCTCTACAATACAGAGTGAAAATTCTAGAGACACTTACAATATTGTGAATAAAATTCCAAATAATCCCTAATGTCTTATCACAAGTCCAAAAGTTATAGCATATTCTGAATGAATTCCAATATTCCTGAATGCCCTGATGACTACCACAATGATTCAGTCCAGAATGTCTCAAAATGAATTCACAATATTTTTAAAATAATGTGTTAATCTGGAGTAAGTGAGCACTTAGTCATTCCAGTGAATAATTTAAATAAATAATTCTTCTCAAATAATATCTGAACACTGCTGTTGATTCTGAAAAAAAAATGATTCCCACAGACTGACTTAAAAGATGAATGAATTATTTTATTGCTAATAAACAAAATATTTATAACCTACAATCATGAACAAAAGTTAGTCATGTAAATATCCTGTCTCCTAATGTCCATTATCTTAAAAATACAATCTACAATCATGGAAAAAAGTTACACACACAATATAGATACCCCATCAAAATCACTTTCCATTTGAATCTTGACTTGCAGCAGGATGCTCAGAAAAATTAACATTGGCAACTTTATCATATGACTACTGTGTTATTTACCGTAATACACTGTCATGTATGTTTAATTTGCATTGTTAGTTTTTTTTTATTTGTTTAAATATATTATATGTAACTGTAAGGTAACATTGTATGTTGGACTTAACCTTGTCTAAAATCAAGTTAACTTTCTATTTGACCTGAATTATAGATTTTTTATATATATTCTATAAACAACTAATACATAGCTAGTTTAATATCTGGATTATTATTAGTAGAATTAACTTATTTATTTGGGTCTCAGTCTCTTACCATATTCAAATTCTCCTACAGTTTACTTGGCATACCGGACATAGTCCAGGTTATATATAATAATTTTAGAAACAGACTTTCTAATAATAACTAACAATTTTGGAGTAAACATTAAGAAGTTTCTAGAAGGTTATTTTCCATTAGGTAATGGTTTCTTTAAGAAAATGCTAATTGTGACCTGGGGTCAAGTAGAGGACTATATAATCTTGTCACTCAAAAGATTATTCATTCATACTTTAAGATCTAGCAGAATCAATTTTGTGTTATTGTTGTGTCCAGAAGTTCATTTGGGTTGGAATTTATTTCTTCAGATTATTAAATTCATTGATTTTTTTCCTCTGGAAGTACAGAGTGCTCATAAAAAATAATGTTCTTGGACAGAGACATTGACTGGGATTTATATGGAATTCAAACTTGGAATTATATTACTGTGTTTTGACAAAAGATTTGGCACAACACCATGATCCAGAGCATCACAGACACATCAACACTTTTAGCATCGGCTTAATTTGGATTTCTACTGAAGTTTATTCAGAATTTTTATTATTAGGACTTGTGTCTATAATTTTTGGACTATTTGGGGTTGAATTCACAATATCGTAAGTTTCCTCTTTTTTTTTAACATTTTCACTTTGTATTCTAGGAAATAAATCATTTATTGAATTTTATAAAGCTTGTTGCATTTCAGTCTTTTCTGTTACTTATTTTAAGAGAATAGACTCCTAACAAAACCCATCTCACAGTTTTCATATAGGTAACATGTGTAATGAAACATCATAACATCATAAATGACATAATAAAGTCATGCAAAGGAAAGGCAATAATGCCTGAGGCATCCAAATGTATTTCTTTCTCAGTATTTTTCATCATATGATAAATAGAATTTTATATTTTACATTTTAATATAATTTATGGTTGGTCCTAAATGAATATGCTGCCAATATGAAATACAATATGGCCATCATGGCAGCCATCTTGTTAGAACTTCAATTCTTGAAGAGAAAGTCATATTGGCATGGGTTTTTCACCAGAAAACTGCTTACCAATATGATGTCTGGTTCAGTCCTGAATAAAAATGGTGCTGATCTGACCTCAGTTGAAGTTACCATGGCAGCAGTGTAGAATATCTTATTATTGGTACTCCTGATTGGAGTATCATATCAGCATAGGGTTTGCACTGAAAGACTTAATACAATGTCTGCTTGGTCCTGAATGAATACAGTTCCAATTTGACATCCAATATGGCCACCATGTCAGCCATCTTTCTTTGAAATTTTGTCACTACTTCTCCAGAATGGAAAGTCATACCAACACAAGGTTTTTACTAGATTTCTTATTATGGTCTCTAGTTGGTCTTGAATGAAAATGGTGTTTATATGTCATCATTTTAATATTGTTATCATTACTCCTTCTAGATGGAAAGTCACGTAAACATTGTGTTTTTACCAGAAGACTTCATCTAATAATTTAGATCAGGGATCTCAGACACAGCCCATGGAGTTATTTCTAGTGTCCTGCAACAACACTGGAATTTGTAAAATAATAGTGCAATTTTTTAAACAAAAATTTGGTTGTTACATTGTTTACTTGTTTCCAACACTTCTACTGGCTACCTTTTATATGAGCTGCTTTTTGCTGTACAAAAAGGTTTCAGTGATGTGGCCCTCAGGCCAATGTACTAGTCTTCATTTGGCCCTAGTGGTGATTTGAGTTTGAGATCCCCAATTTAGAGGGTCCTAAATGAAAATGGTGCCCATCTGACATCCAACATGGCAGCTACACCTCTCCCTCAATAACTCGTGCACAACGGGGTCCACAAACATAGACCGTGCTATAAGCGAGGGCGCAAGTTACCAAGGGACCTCCAAAAGTTGAAAAAATTCACTTTTGAGAAAACAGCGGAGTGGGGGGGGCGGATAACTGGGCCGTTTAATGACTGAATGCTCATTTTACAATCACGTCAATAATAATTTTTAATAACACGCTTTTTCTAATAAAGTTGTTCGTTATTCTGTTTAAATAACATTTATTTTCAAAATGTCCAACATGTGAAAGATTCAACAACCATCACGTGTACGCGAAAACGTCTGTGTATTACGTCACGGCTTTTTGTTTTCTTGATGAGTCTGGTTCCCGGAGTGGTATTTAATTGTATCCTGCCAAATCGGGAGTCAAAAGGGCGGTGAACTAGACTAACTGTCGATATACCACCAAACATGATTCCTTTTCTTCAAAAACAAGTGAAATTTATTTCATGAGACAATCGTCTACGTCAAATCTCAATTTTTGTATTGTTCAGTTAGTACAGTATTGATGTCATCATTTCATTGGAAGTAATAATGAAACTTCTTATCATCCTTGAGGATATCTGTAAGTGCCAGTTCAAAAATCTCTGAAACTCGCTTGCCCACAATAGTCCGTATCTGTGAAACCAAGCTCTTTATTTTATGAAGTATTCATTTCCCATGGTTATCTTTGATCACAGTTACCAATGAGTATGTTAATTTAAGGTAGTTTATGTTACATACACAATAACATTTATAACAGTGATTGATCAAATGAAGTGATTTCACCCGACATATGACCGGGGCCGCTAGATTTTAAGTTCATAGGATTTTTGAGCCTTTTAACTTTTCTTTTATTCCAGCTCCTTTATTTGATTTAAAAGACACAATTAACTTGATAATACAGTGGAGGCCAACTTTTAATTCAGTGCAACAAAACAACAAATACTTCCGCAAGTCAGTTATCAAAACACGGTCGGCACCTAATTAGGTTCTTGGAGAAATGTTTGCAGACATAGCTGTTATGATAGATTGACACATTTTTATGTTTAATTACAAGAGGACACATCGCATTTATGATGATTACACTTAAAAGGAACTAAAAGATAGAACTAGAACATAGATTTCAATTGATAAAAAAAATTATTTACATGTAATTTGTATTTATTTATTAAAGTACTGCTTCCACTCGGCGTAAGTGACATTTTCATTGATCGAAATTTCCTTACATATCGTTAATTGCGGTGTACTACCGTTTGGAAAGAAAATGTAAAAAATTGTATGACTTATTTTTAAATTTGATATTTCATAATGTTGATTAAAATTTCAGGTCCTATCTACCGTTTTCGACGATAAAACGAGTGATATATCAAAGTTTCCATTACTAATTTTGATCGCGATTTTCTTCAAGTTCAATAAATAGGGATCAATTTTGGGGGTATTTTCTGGTTTAAAAAATTGGATTCACGCCTGACCCTGCGTTATAAGCGGGTTCATGAGTTATCAGGGCACGAGTTATCGAGGGAGTGGTGTATATTGAAAATCTTACTTTTGCTACTCCTCCTTAACAGAAAGTTCTATCAGGATTGGGTTCCACCAAGAGATTAATTATGATCTGCATCTTCAAACTCTTGTTACTGCTACTTCTCCTCAATGGAATAACATATCAGTATGGGGTTTTCACCAGAAGGCTTCTTGTTGTGACTAGTTGGTCTTGAATAAAAATGATACCAATATGACATCCAATATGGCCACCATGGTGGCTGTGATAAATTCTGATGAAAGATACATGTAAATAGCGTGTAGCTTAATGTTAAAATGTTTCTCACAAGTCTCAACTTTAGATACTGTCTTTCTTGATTTCATATGTCTGTATTAATGGTTAACAATATGGGGATATAGGACTTGTAAGGTCAATAGGTGCAATAAATAACTTGTGAAATATTGTAATATCATGTTATGTGACTTTAAATGATCAATATAATGTAATTTTGGGTGGTTGTGATTGGCACTTCTTATGGTTTGGTCTCCCATTATCAATGTTGATCCAAATGGGTCTTTTTGGTCATCCTGCTTTGATCCTTTGTAAGACTTTTTGCAGTTTAGTGTAGTATTTCCATTTTTGTGATAATGGCCAAGTTCTTTGTGAATATCTGTGGAAAAAGTCTGCAACGACAGTGCAGTTTCACTGACAAAGTGCATTTGTGGGTGCAAATCACAATCCATCTACCATCATATTGTTGAGCATTACTAAGGTGTTGTTAAAAATCATTCAAACCACTCCCCAGTTTCCCTCATGAACTTAACAACTAATTGGTTTTTCAAGTCAGTCCCTGTGTAAGACCAGTGAATCTCAAGGGTATTAAATGCCAGTCATGTGCCATGTTATGGCAGATGCATTCTCACCAGCAGTGCGTATCCTTGTAGTTATGACCATGTTATTATTACAGAGATTTCAATATAGCAAAATGAAATAAAGTATTTGATGCTATATAATATTCAAGAAAGATATTAAAATACATGTTCAAAACCTGTATATTCAGTGTTTGAGATTAATGCTCTTGTAGAATTAAGCCTTTTGTAATAGTGCTGATACAGACAAAATTGCTTGTTCTACTAGTGTTATTTAGATGATGACTGAATGTATGTGGAGGCCTTCCCTTCCATCTGCTGGGGTGGTCTAGTTACCACATGTCACTGACTAGTTTTGTTACTATTATAACTCATTAGAGGGAAATTGATCTGGTTGATTCATTTGTTCCACTGAAACCAGTTGGTTAGTTAGAAATCAACCAGATCAGTTTCCATGCTGGTATTCTATCAACATTGAGACCATTTGCTAATTAGCAAATTTTAGTAATGATTTTAATAATAAAGATACCCATCTTTATGTTTCTAATTTTGTCATAAATTTCTCCAGTTTTCCTTTTAATAATTCACACATCATAGCATTAAACAAGGGATTATCTTTTAAACCTTCTTTTAGGGAACTCGACCTTGGTCAAATTCATAAGGACTTGGACAACTTCTTTCAAAGAATCAAACTGGAACATTTTTTCCATCATAGACCAGATATGGATGATGGGTCTAACTCTTTTGAAATAGAAATTGTTCGAAACTTCAGACATAAAAGCACATGGATACTGCCTAACCAAAATGAATATACTGAAGCATTCTGCAGATTGGTAAAATTATCAAAGTTGAACTAAAAATGGAGATACCACCTGAATATTTCAACAAATGAAAACTAGGCCCTACATGAACTACGCAACAAAAAAAATATTGTGATTAAAAGCCGACAACATATTCATTGTTGTGATCATGAACACTAATGATTACATAGTGAAGCCCCAAAACAACTAAATGATGAGAATTATTATACCAGAGTAAGGAAAGACTTTATTTGAAACACACCACAGTATGCATGATTAAAAACCTTGTAATACAAATTTATGAAAAGGGGGAATTACACGACAAGGTTTTTCTGAATCTTATCAATGACAACATCTGTACTCAGAGATTTAGATTTTGTCTCCTGAAAATACATCAAAGCATTGTTCCAGGAAAAATCCCTGGAAGACCTGTTATAAGTGGAAATGAATCACCAGTGGGAACAATCAGTAGTCCCATAGATGAACACATTAATCTGTTCATGGAAATGATACTTCATTTGTTAAGGACACAAGAGATTTTATAAATAAAATTCAAGCAATCTGCAGTTTACCTGACAATTTCTCTTTGGTCACAATGAGCATAATTTCTCTCTACACTAACATACCAAACCATGATGGTTTAACTTATATAGGTAGAGCTCTCTAGCTTTAAATAAACCAAATTATCATCTCTCCAATCACAGTATCCTGGCCTTATTGATATTGGAATTACACTGCAATAATTGTGCCTTTGATAACTCCCATTATCTGCAAATTGGTGGAACTGCCATGGGAACTAAAGTAACTCCATCATATGCCAATATTTTCATGGGGGATGGAATATGTTAAAATTATTACCAAATAAACCTTTCATTTATCCAAAGTTTATTGATGATATCTTCATGATATGGGCTGGTTCAGACTTGGAATTAAATAATATCCACCAAGACTGTAATAGTTAACCTAAAATTATTAAGCCTACAAAGGAATGCTCTAAATTAAGAATCACATTCCTTGATACTCCAGTTATTTGTGAAAATAATGCAATATTATTCAGCTTATGCTGTAAACCTACAGATAAATATTGTTATCTACTTTATGATTCAAAAGTAATTAAAACTAACAGTGTAATACCGGCTATCTTTACATATAATAAAGATAATTATTATTTTGAACATGCAACAGTAAAACTCTGGCCAATTGTCAAATTAACTCTACATGAGATATTTCAAGATCAGCCAATATTTGCAAGGAGAATTGGTTCTAAATTAAGTAGCCAATTAATAAAAGCTAAGTTTTCTTGCAAACACCTGGGCATGACAGGTAAAACATTCGCTAACAAAATACATGTATTAGATTGCAAGGTCATTAATTGCAGCTTCTGCATGAAAAAGGGTAAATCTAAAATCGTTAGAGGACATGGTACCACAAGAAATGTCATCTACACCTGTCATCAATGTGGCAAACAATATGTAGGCGAGACTAAAAGGGAATTCCAAGTGAGAATTAAAAAATGCTTGAGGGATATCTGTAAACATAAATATTCTCCAGTCTAAACATTTTAACCAATTTGACCACAACATTGATTGTGCTAAGTATCAAATAATAGAAATTATTATATCAGATCCAGAGGTCTCTGGTGGCACCAGTTTTTGGAAAGATATAGAACTTTTTTGGATGCAACAATTTTACATACCCTACAACCGGTGGAGATTAACATCTCTGTTTAAATGGGAGTCCAGGCATTTTTAACTACCGTGTTATTTGATGGGTTGTATGCTTCTCTATAGACTTGAGTGACAAACCATAATACATTACATATTACTGCAATAATATTAATAGATAAATTGAAAGTTCCTGCACTTAAGGTTGCTCCTTAATATATATATATATATATATATATATATATATATATATATATATATATATATATATATATATATATATAAATAAACAAATTTCGCAGACCATATTCTTGAAACTCAGAAGCTGAAATGATTTTTGGGTGATTTTGGTATTTTAGATGTATCTTGGAATGTCTCTTGTCTGTGTCATCACTGTTGCAGCTGGGAATGACATGAAACAGATGCATGGCTCAAAAGTTCTTTTGTTTTCACCAGTTTTTTGTAGATATTTTTGTTCTAGGTTGTTGTGCTGAGAATTCAGCACTTTGTGGCAGTGATCAAACTCATTTGAAGTTCAAATGCTGCAGCAGTATTTACTGTCCCTTAATTATTGGTCTATAGAGCATTCTTAGAATGTATTCATGTATTCATGTGACCCTGGGTCAACGAATCCAAAACAAGGCTAAGCTAGGCACCAGCTTATAAATTTGTTAGAACCAGGGGACCAAATTATGGCAGATAAAGGTTTTGTTAAAATTAAAGAGAAAATTAGTTTAATAAACAGATTAACAGAATATCCCATACATAAAATGACAGAATTTTATATTGTTTAGACACGATTCTTCCCCATTATGTTTACTTTATCCTAATGTCTGCATTTACATATTGGGTGTTAAAATTCATCCATCTACTAACACCACAAAAATAGTATTAATTATAATCAATGAAGAAGTTCACATAAATAAAGGACCAATTTGTGTGTTTGGGGGCAGGGTACTTTGTTATTGAAACAAAAAAAATGTGTTCTTATGAATAAAATCGTATATCCATATTGTCAGTTGACAAATGATTCAGGAAAGAAAAAATATGTCATTTAAAGGGAAAATCCCAGTCCTTCCCACCCCCAAGGCACTAAAAGCAGCAAGCACCATAACAACAACCAGGTTGTGCACTTCTGATACAAATTAAAATGCAAGCATACCAACATGTACCCAAAACTATTTAAAGCACACCACAAAGTCTCTACTGGTTGGGGGAGGGGGGGCGTGGTTGGTTAAAAGGGCAGTTTGTGTCACTATGCACATTTTGTAAATGTTTTATTCTGACTGCGTGTTTTGATCGTAGTATTGATTGATCATAGCTGTACATTTAAACAATACCTAATCAGAAACAAACTTCATGCTTAAAATAGTTTCTTTTCTCTATGGTTAACTTGTATTTTGTGTGCTGTAGAGATAAAGGACACTCAAGATAGGACGTAAAGCAACTTATGTTTAAGAGAATGGACATATCAAGTATGTTTTCGTCATTATAATATATACAGTGGTAATTCTATAATATAAAATATTCTTACGCAAAAGGAAACAATCTCTATAAAATACATTACATTCATTACAGCCGCGATCAATATAATATATTCTCTCGCAAAAGGAATCTACATAATATATTATATGCAGTATAGTCGCGATCTGCCTAGCTTAGCCTTGTTTTCACGATACATTAATGTTCATGAGGATCTCATCAAGAATGGTCTATAGCTGTGTTGTTATTTACTGGATATCTGGTTCATGGTACAAACCGTCTGGTTTCATTAAAGTAATTAGGTAGATAACAGTTTAAGTGTCTACTGGTAATTAAACGGGTGAAGCTTCATCCAAAAGTGGAGGCATTTCTAACCATGCTTTGAATCTTGAAATGTCACTCCATAAGTCTTTCTTATTTTGTCTGGAATTTTAAACTTTCAGTACAGGATTTCAGTGGCAAAGTACTTGGTCTCTCCCTCTTTATCATGTTTGGTGTCATTTGAGAGCTCATATTCAAACATCTTGCCCAAAATGTTGTTGTCATCCTCAGTTAAACTCTTAATTAAATTTTTTGGCAATAGATACCATGAAATACTTATAAATTTCTCATCACTACTTATGATACTCCCACAATATCCTCAGCAGTATAAGTTCCATTTTAACTCAATATGACTGCATTTCTTACAATTATAAACGTGTTGACATTTTGGAATAGTTTATAATATATGGTAATAAATCATTCCTGATAGTTTATAAGTGTACTGTTCTTGAATAGTTCAAGTTGTAAAAGTAGTTCCAGGTTGAGAGTGCTATACAGAAATGTTAGTTCCGATGGAACATTGTATCAAGCGCCAGATCAGCAATGTAAAATTAAATGGGTATGGAATAAAGTTATATTTGCAATATTTACCATTAATTTGTAACAGATACAACCATTGGAAAAAAAAATATTTTTAAAACTATTTTTCATGAATAATGAAAACACACTCTTAATATCATTAAGCTGGATAAAGATCCTTTGGGAATTTCCATATGTTCCTTACTGACTGATACTTCTGCACATTAAAAATGTACCGTGGTACATAGAACCGAAAAAATACTGCTGGAAACCCTGGTACAGTGCACCTCTGACTGATATATTTCCTTGAAGTGACCTTTGGTTCCCTATAAGCAAGAAATACATATTTCAAAACTTTATATTTCTGGTATTTATGCATTCTTGAAAATAATAAATTGCTATATACATGGGGAAACACACTTGAACAGTATCATATTTTCCATGTGTTCTTCAATTCAGTCTGTTTCTGTTTGCACCTTTTCCAGAGAAATACATCCAATATTTTCAGTTATTCTCTTTATATGTGTGTTCTTAATTTTCAGTATTGAGCCGTACACGTCATTTATAATTAGGTAAGCAAAGAAGAACTCCATGTGTAATTTACCATAAGAGATCATAAATTATATAAATCTATTTTGGACCCACTTCATACCAGAGCAAAGGTATATTTTCTTTGGAGCTATTGTTGTGGTGCAGAAATTAGCCCAAGAAGATACCATCCTACAGTAGTGAACACTTCTACAGTAAGAATATTTCTTTGTTCTTCCTTTACCAGTTTTGGGATCATCAGCCTCATGCTGATTTGGCAAATTCAACTACACAATAGCAACAGGTAAATTATTACTGATATTAAAATGTAGATGCAGTGGGGGGTTTAAACTGATTATAATGATGTAGTATTTACCTATTACTATTTCCACATTTCCTCCTATTCTATTATTTATCCCCATATTAAGTTGATCGCTGGGTTGGGGAACACCATCCCTAGGTCACCTTACAATTAAATATTTCTGGTTATTGGATAATCCAGGGACTATAAATATCATGCACAGAAAAAGAAAAGAAAAAGCATGCACATGCATACAGCACACAATCTCTTGAGACGCAGATTAGATTTACACAGGTATACAGCATCAAGGTGACATAGATAACACAGGCATACAGCATGTAGGTGACATAGACTTTGCAATTATGTGTTCCTGTTTACCATCAGATCGGACATAAATAAATATAATTAAATGAATGAATAAAGGATTTAAGTCACATATGCTCTCTAAGAGCTTTCGCGACTGGTCAATTCTTGAGAGTCGAGATTTTTAATTGGTCGGGATTGCAGGAATGGTGCCATTACAATCCCGCGTTTATGTGCGATGGTCGCACTTCTTAGTTATATGTCTGGCTGAGGAAAAGGAGGAGAGGGACCCATGAGGGTGCCACGAAACAACACACAGGGCACCACCACACACACACAACCAGCCGCCCTGCACAAAGAGGAGGGGCAAAGTGCCCCCTGGGACCGTTCAATTAATTTACGCACTGAAACACCAGGCTGCACTTGATTGGTTAAATTTAGTCCAGTTGTACTAGTGGATAACCCTATCGCCAGTAGTGTGTAAGTCACCTGTGCAATTGTCCTAATGTTTGAGTTTTAGAATTTCATTACTCGTAGCTATAGTATTTGGTATTTTGGGTACAGAGTGTACATTTTCATTCTAAATAGGACCAATCAGCTGGGTGTAAGCCTTCCCATGTTTGTTAGTGTAACGCCTCGCTAAGGATAGGTGTTAATTTTGATGGTGGAGCCAAAGGATCTTGTTTGATTTTGTGTGGATAGAGCTTTTATCGAAAGAGGTCTTCAATATCCAAAGGAAGTACCTCATGGAATAGAAGGAAAAAAAAACAAAAAAACCTTCACTTGTCCGGAAAAAGGAAGAGGACTTTGTAGTGGAAAATCTTTTGACAACACAGGCTTGTTGTTTGAAGGATTCCACCCAGGTGTTTGCTAGTTTGTTTTCCCTAGCACCTGTTTTGGGTCTGTATTAGGCCATCGTTTGTCTGAAAAAAAAGAAAAAAAAAAAAAGAAGGTGGGCAAGAGGACTTTGTAGTGGAAAATCTTTTGACAACACAGGCTTGTTGTTTGAAGGATTCCACCCAGGTGTTTGCTAGTTTGTTTTCCCTAGCACCTGTTTCGGGTCCGTATTTGGCCTTCGCTTGTCCGAAAAAGAAAAAAAAAACAACACCATAAAATTTTTTATTTGGCCTTCGCTTGTCCGGAAAAAGAAAGAGGACTTTTTTGTAGTGGAAAATCTTTTGACAACACAGGCTTGTTGTTTGTAGGATTTCACCAAGGTGTTTGCTAGTTTGTTTTCCCTAGCACCTGTTTTGGGTCCGTATTAGGCCATCGCTTGTCTGGGAAAAAAAAAGTGGACAAGAGGACTTTGCAGTGGAAAATGTTTTGACAACACAGGCTTGTTGCTTGAAGGATTCCACCCAGGTGTTTGCTAGTATATTTTTCCTAGCACCTGTTTTGGGTCCCAGAAATCGCCAGTAGTTGTTCGAGTTTGGCAGACAAAAATATCTTCTTACGAGGTGGAATTGTCTCTCGAGTCAGCTGCCTTTCGCTTGTCCGGGAAAAAAAAAGGGGAGGGGAAAGGGTTATATTTTTATTTGAAAGTCCGTGCTTTGGTTTTCTGTTCGCTAGTTGGTTGGTGTTGGTTCGACTTTCGTTGGTGCAGTAATACCCTTCCTCTCCTCTGTGTTCTCTTTTTCCCTCCTCTTGCTTTCTTCCTCCTCCATCGTCTATCCACTTACTTATTTCTTTCTCGTAATTTTGAAGAAAAAATATTGTGTTTCTTTGATGGTGATGCATTCACATACAAAACACACACCATCGCACAAGCAGGGTATGAAGTGCTTATAGACACACTACTATACCCATACATACAAAACATGCAACACATACTCAAGAAGGGACGGAGATTTTGTTTGGGGAAAGACACACACACACACACCAAACATACAAACAAAATTTTGGCAAATGATTAGTCTTTTTTTAAAAAATCTGAGTAGCCCTAAAAAGGGCTGTTTTGTATTTGTCGAATCTTCCTGATACACTTTAATTTCTGAGAGGACGACCTCTTCTCACGGCAGGCTTCATCACCAGATACGGGCTGTTTCTGCGAAAGGAGAAAGATAACTCCTCAGTGTCCACGCTGCATTCAATGTCTCCTCCCTGTCATTGTTATCTCTGATCGTCCCGATGTTGCTTGTACTGTTTCTACTGCCTATATCTTTCCGTCCACTTTTCTTCTTCCTGCTTGACTTCTTCATGGAAATTCTTTTCTATGAGGTCTTGTGCCATTTTCAGCAGCCTCGCGTTCCCTATTTATTCAGGCTTTTCGGAATCAGGTTTTGCCTGATACGATGCAAATGCACGTAGGTTTAGTTCAGCTTGGCTAATTTGAAAGGCATTTTATCTACTGACGAGTCAACGATGGGTGATCAGACTGATGATGATGATGATGATGACGATGAAATTATATCTAGGTCGCATGCGCCAATCTGGCATGCGCGACCAGTTAATGCCCACAAGGCGGGCTGTTAAATTATTCACCGGGGAAAGAAAGAGAGCCCCAGCGCTTTTATGCACACAAAGTGTGCTGTTTAATTAGTCCGGTTCCGTGGCATTTATGCCCCACGGGACATGCGATAGGCCGGAATAGAAACACATATGCCCATCGTCATAGTCTGTATCTAACTATAAGACGTTTATTGGGGAATGCAACCCATTCTTAGCGCCACCCCGTTCCGTGCTGACATGCTCGTCGGGGCACCTGTTAACTTAGACGAGTGGGAATAGTCCCACATTTCGTCTTTATGTGATCCGAGCGAGAAAGAGGAGGAGAGGGACTCGGCGAGAGGCGACAAGCGCCAAATGAAGTACTGAAACGTCAGGTCGTACTTAAATCAAATTTAGTCCAGTTATTCTAACGGACAATTTAAGAAAACCAATACTGTATAAGCCACCTTTGCAATTAGCCAAACCCATTAAGTCAATCAAATTTCATTAAATGATTTACACATTTAATTTGAATTTTGTGTACATAGTGTACTTCTAATTTCCGAAATAATCCCAATCAGTCGAGTCTAAATGACTCATGCTGTCTTTTTTTATCATGCTAAGTTTGTAATAGGATGTAAATTTTGATGGCGGTGTATAATGGATCAAAATCAGGATATATCAAAGATATACAGATATTATCAAAAGAGGTTTTCAATAGCCAAAATGAAAACTTCCTTCTATAAAGACCGACCCTCTTTTCCACTTCTGGACATTTTGTGCATGAGTGAGTGCGTGTGGGTCTGTTTCCACTCACCACACGTCCCTTGGGACAATATTGTCCCGAAAACGGACAAATCAATTAGCACACTATGTGTACATTAAACGATGGGGGACGCGGCACTATTTCGTCCCCCACGAGAAAATCAATCAGCCTTCTGTGGAGGTATTAACCGGTCGCTCATGTCCTAGTGGGGCATTACTTCCTTGAATGAGTTGGTCGGTGGGTTTTCAGCATGCTAACATATGCACATGCTCCCTTTTACTGCTATTCTTATGGTGCGTCATGGCCGCACGTGCAGCACGATATTCCAGCTCCTCGCCTCCACCCAATTCAGTTTAGCAGCTTGCGCTCTAGTCTTGCCTCTTCTACGTCCCCTGCGTGAATGTGATCAGACTGTTAGTTACTTACTTAGTTGGATGTAAGTCGCATTCGCTCACTAGGGCATGCGCGACCGGATAATGCTTCCACAGGAGGCTGATTGATTTTTTCGTGGGGGACGGAATAGTGCCGCGTCCCCCTTCGCTTTAATGTACACATAGTGTGCTAATTGATTTGTCCATTTTCCGGGCAATATTGTTCCACGGGACGTGTGTTGAGTGGGAAGAGACCCACACGCACTTACTCATGCACAAAATCTCCGGAAGTGGAAGAGAGGGTCGGTCTTTATAGAAGGAAGGCGCTGTGTATCAGGAATCTTTTTATTTTGCTCCCTTGTTATCCGAAAGGTAATGGTGTCGTCTTGCCGTATTTATAATTTTGACAAAACATTATTTGTGCTGTTTGTAGCGGAAGTGTTGGTATAGTGGATCTACCTATTTATTTAATAAGTTAATGATTAGGGACTTATTTCAAAACTAATGTTTTCCCCCTTGTGCAGGGGGGAGGGGGAGGGCTGATGGCTGGGTTTAGCCACCATATATATCTAATTTAGGGTCCTATATCCTACTTAAATAATGTTGGTGCCACATTGTGCGGCTGGCAATGATGGCTTTGGGTTTATAGACACCTTATAAAGCTAATTTGGGGTCTTACGTTATGCTTAACAAATTAGTCGAGTTGTTGCCACACTGTGCAGCTGGTCCTGATGGCTGGGATTTAAGTCACCTTATAATATCTAAATTTGATGGGTCAATTTTGTTTGCATATATTTTAAATGATCCACTATAACATGAGATGTAGAAGGAAGAAAGAAGTAGTTGTTAGTATGGTTGTATTTATCTTAGGAGAAATGGGTAATTCGGATGTCGACCATTTGGGATACCTGCAATCGTATTGCATTGCCTAACCAATAATACTTTTAATGCATCTTGCAGTGCCGTAGTGGGCAGTAGGTGCAGGTGTAGCATCGGCCCGCGCACAGGATGTTACCACCCCATCTCGGGTGGTCAACCGAATGCCACCTCCGCATCGAATTCCTCCTTTGGCACGTCTACATAAAGGCGTTTGTTAAATTTATAGCTGCCTGTATGGTAGCTGCATCAATCATATGATTTGATTAGTTGAGAGAATATTGAAGTAAAAGGGGTGGAATTGAAGGTGATAAGGGTGAGTAAATTATAAATATACTTAATGTATATCTTTTTTAGAGGGTTTCAATAATTTTATTGCATTGCTTTGTTTATTGGGATAATACTATATTTTTATTAGGAGAAACTGGTAATTCAGATGCCGACCACTTGGGATACCTGCATTGCCTACCGAATAATAATTTTAATGCATCTTGCAGTGCCGATATGTGTAGTAGGTGTAAATGTAGCATCGGCACAGTCTGGTACCACCCCTACACGGGTGGTCAACCGTATTCCGCACCCAATTCCCCCTTTGGCACGTCTACATAAAGGCGTCTATTCAATTCATAGCTACCTGTATCGCAGCTGCATTAATTATATGGTTCGATTTGTTAAGAGAATATTGAAATAAAGAGGGTGGAATTGAAGGTGATAAGGGTGAGTTGATTATAAATATACCTAATGTATATCTATTTTATAGGGTATCAATAATTATATTGTATTGCTTTGCTTATTGGGATATTACTAAATTTTTCCTGCTTTATCTATCTCTTTGAGGAATATTAGGATAGATTCGTTAGTTAGATTTGGATTCGGGTTGTTCTGATATAGTAATTCAGGATAGGAATAAGGAGAACCAATGTTCTTGAAGGTACTAACTAGTTTATCCCTTTGTGTTTTGTATCTAGGGCAGATGTTAAACACATGTTGCAGATCCTCAGTATCTTGGCAATAGGAGCAACCGGTCCTTCTCTCCTTACTGAGTTTGACGTATTTCCCCATACTGCTTGCTAGCAATGTTTTGCCAGTTTTAATCCTGTTTATGACTCGTTGATCATGATTATTGACTGTGATTGGAGCTCTGGTTTTTCGACATGCTGGTTTTTGTATTGAGTACAGCGTACATCCTTTGTGGTACGAAACGTCCTTTGTGGTATGAATCCCATTCAGTTTGCCATTTTGATGTGATTGTTTTGGATATCATGCTGTATATCTCTGGGATGCTATACTCAATATGGATGGGGTTTGGGTCATGCAGTTTGGTTTTGTCCGCCATGTCGGCTTTGTCATTGTCTGGTATGTTAATATGGGATAGCACCCACATGAATTCCACAATTTGATCTTGTTTCAACATGTTTTTAAAAAACAATTTTGTTTCTTTTAGGAGGTTTTCTCGCTCCGTTGAGTTTCCGGTTTCTAGGAATTATAAAACACGTAGAGAATCGCTAATTACTAAGGTTTTGTGAAACTTATGATCGTATGCCAAATTTATTGCTTCAAATATGGCCCAAACTTCTGCTGTGTATATAGAGCAATTATCCGGAAGTCTGTTTCCTAATTCTGTTCCTATTTACGGGATAGTTATGGCTGAAACAGTTCTGTTTCGGATTTTTTATTTTGATCCATCTGTGTAGATTTTGAAAAATTCCTTATAGGAGTTGTCAATCATTGTTAGGATTTTTAATCTTATTTCTAGCGGTTGGTCCTGTTTGGAGCCAAAGGTTGTTGCTAGTAAGTTAACAGTCGGGTTTTTGGATGTCCATGGTATAGGGTCTTGGTGTTGGATGGCCTCCGCTTGGAGGCTATTGATATTTAGTTCATACCTTAATGTATGGATCTTTTTCCCTGAGGGTGGGTAAGGAACGAGTCTTTTGCTAAACGGGATATTGCATTTGTTGATGATGTCTCTTGTAGGATTGGTAGGATCATGTACTGAGATTCTGGCTACATATCTTAAGAGCATTTCTTCTCTTCTCGGTGTGAGTGGTATTTCTTCTGTGAGGATCTACAATTCTTCTTTAGAGGTGTTGTTAAGGGAACCTGTACAAATAAGCAGCGCCTTGGATTGGATTATGTCTAGTCGTTTAAGGAGGGTAGGTTTGGCTGAGGCGTAGATCTGGCACCCATAGTCCAGTTTTGACCTACTCAGGGCCCTGTGAAGTGTTATGATCATGTCTTGGTTGGCCCCCCATTTTAACTCTTTGATGTTTTTTAGAAGGTTTAGGTCGCCATTACATTTACGGACTAGTTCGGTAATGTGGTACTTCCATGTAAAGTTTTGATCAAAGTACATACCCAAGAATTTGGCTATTTTCTCAAATATAATGGGTTCCCCTCGCATGTACAGGGTGGTGGTGGTGGTGGTCTATCGTGCACCTGGAATTAGGGGAGAATAAAATTCCAGATGTTATTCCTTTTGATAGTTTGAATCCCCATTTGTCAGCCCATTTACCAATTTTTGTTAGATTGGTTTGTAAATCAACGATACGTTGTTGACTGGATGGGTTGCCCGCTTTCTATATGCCACTGTTGTCATAAAATTGCGATAGGTCGATTTTGCTAAGGTCGACAGCATGTTCGAGGTCGTTGATCATGTTGAAAAGGGTTGGGCTGAACACACTACCTTGATGGTACCATTCTCTAGTTCATGATTTTCTTAATATTGGTCCCCTATTCTGGTTCTAACGAGTCTTCCTTTTTGAAAGTTTTGGATCCATTTGTGCATGTGTCCATTAATCCCATAATGGTTCAGCTTAGCGATAAGGCCGTCGGTCCAAACTAGGTCAAAGGCTTTCTCAAGGTCGAGGAAATTCACTATGAGATGTCGATCGCATTTTTGTTTAGCGTTGAATGCTAGTTTAATGCTAGATTCGAGCCTCACTAGTTGGTCCAAGGTGGGTCTTTTGTTACGGAAGCCACTTTGGATTTTTCAGATGAGATTGTTGCTTTCATGGTGGTATTTGAGTCTGTTGTTGATCATTGTCTCTATCACCTTACATATAGTGTCAGTGAGTGAGATTGGTCTGTAGGAAAATAATTCTGTAGGGTCTTTACCGGCTTTTGGTATTGGGATAACTATAGCTTGTTTCCATTTTATCGGTATCTGTCCTGTTATCCAGGATTGATTTATCAGTTCTAGCAGGTTTTCTTCGATATTAGGTTGGATATTTTTATATATTTCATATCCTAGATTATCTTCTCCCGGTGGGGTGGATTTTTCTCCCTAATAGCTATTTTCCATTCTTCAATGGAAAAATCAGCATTAAGTGGGGAATATTTGGGATCCAGGTCATTGAAAAAAAAAATTAGGATATTTACTCTCTATAGTTCTTCGATGTGCTTGGAGTTGGGCTGAGTGATTATTGTTGCTGCTCATTCCGGCAAAATGTTTTGCCAGTTGATCAGCTTTATCTTTATTGATTGTCACCTCTTTGATATTGGGCATGCTGTTAATTTTATTGACTCTCATGGCTTTTATTTGTCTCCAGACCTGTTTGGAATTGCATTTTTTAAGCTCTAGAGTGGAGCAGTATGTATGCCATGATGTTTCCTTTGCTTTGCGGATAACAAGCTTTGTTTGTTTAACCTTGGATTTATATTCCATATAATCTGTTGATGGGCCAGTGTGCCGGAATTTGTTAAGGGCTTTCTTCTTCTCTTTAATTATATTTTTGCAATCATCGTTCCACCATGGGATGGACGGTTTTGCAATTAATTTGCTCTTTTTTCCAGTTTTGGGGATGCTCTTTGTGGTAGCTGCAATCATGGCTTCTAGAATGTTATTGTTATATATGTCAATATCTTCGCTTTGTAAGTCTGCTATAGTCATACCGGAAAGTGAGGAGCTGAATGTGTACCAGTCGGCTTTATCCAGTCTCCATTTGGGGATTTTGGAGAAGGTGGTGATTGAGTTGGTAAGATTGATGGAATTGTGTATTGGAAAATAGTCGCTTCCTAATATGGTTTCTCTACCCACTTCCCAATTTGTCATAGTGGCTAAATTGGGAGAGCAAATCGTCAGATCTAGTGAAAATAGGGAACCGTCTTCTGGGTTAATCCTAGTTTTGGTTCCATCATTTAGTATTACTAGGTTATTGTTACATACCCATTCCTCAATCACTGAACCTCGTTTATTTAGACGAGTTCCTCTCCATCGTTTATTATGTGCATTGAAGTCGCCACAGATTACATACTCATTTGCAGAACTGGATATCTGTGTATAATTTAAGGGGAAAACAGTAAATGTTTTTCCGTGGTCATAAATATTTAAAATTTCTATTTTAAGTTGGTCGATATGAATGAGTACCGAATGGTGCTCAAAGGTTATAGGATATCCGGCATCAGTCTGAGGGTTTGACTGTTGTCCGAAGGTTGTATTAGGGAGTGAGTCACTGACAAAGATAGCCAGGCCACCCCCATTGTTTTCGTTATCTCTCATAACGAATTGACTGGTTGACTAGCCGGAGATTTTCGGTAGGTATTTGGAGGTCTGATGAAGAAAAGTTTCTTGAATACAAATGATATCAGGTTTGTGGTTGGTCTTATTAAGTTTAATCAGTAATTCGGGTTTGTTCATATTCAGACCCCGACTATTCCATTGCCAGATTATTAGGTTATTTTTGTTTAGTTTTGTCCATTTAATATTCCTAAATTATTTAGTTAATTTTGTTCATGGTATATACTGGGTGCAAACAAGGTGTCTTTCCAACAAATCCAGGAGTAGTTTGAAAAAGGAATGCTTGGTATGTGATTATTTTGAACGAGGACTGTGATACCCGCCAATAAGTCCTTTAAGTAATAAATTATAGTGGTATGTGAGAAGACTTCTGATGTTGTTTGACTGTTTATTACTGGTATCATTGTGTTACCTGCATTGCTTGTACCTTTGTTACTCGCATTGTTAATATTATATTATTTGTTTTGTGTGGGGATTCATTTTTTGGCTGCGCGCCCACAGCCGGCTCGGTAATCAGTGAGTTTGAGCTCTTGCCCGAGCTTGAACCAGAGCCTGAGCTAGGTATTGTGTGACCACTTGCATTGCCTTTTGTTGGTGGTGGGCGTTCCACTTGCTTACTGATCCCCTTTGAGGGCAGTGAGGGTGGCCCCCTTTTCAGCTGCTTTGTTGTGTTGGGTTGTGGATTGGGTTGTTTGGACCGGGGGGTACTGTTTCCTCTTTCTGCTGAGTATTTGGAAGCCTGGTTAGTGCTTTGGCTCTGTGATATGCTAAAATTTGTTCCGCCATAAGCCTAATAGTTTCTTTTTGCCTCTTGGTGTGTGGGCAGTCGTCCGAGATGGGGTTGTGGGGTCCATGACAATTTGCACATTTTTGGCCCTGGAATGTGCATTTGTTACTATTGTTACCACCACAAGTGTCACATCTTTTCCTAAATTTTACATTTGTTGGCGTCCCCATGATTTGCATTTACTGCAAAAACGTGGCTTGATGATATTCTCCTCAAGAGGGTATGAGTAGCTATCAAAGAAAACCAGTAGTGGGGGGATTGAGATGAACTCTAGCAAAATTGCAGATGACATATGACCACGGTTGATTCGGAGTATATATGCACTGCTGATATCGGCTTCTTGGATTATCAGCTCATGGGCGATCTCCGCATTACTTAGGGAGTTGTACTTCCCATTGAACTTTAAGACTTTTTTGTAGGTTACATTGGGTTAGGTTGGTTTTGTTTGGTTGGTCCTAGTCATGTTTTCTTCTTCTTTCTCCTTTGTAATTTCTTGTTGCTGTTTGTTAAGGGGAACCTATTTTCGGTTTTAATACGTTGTGCCTTGTTATGTATATTCTGGTTTGTCCGATGTATTGGATGTTCATATATTGGCCACCTGTTTGAGGGTGCTACATCTCACAATAACATAATTGGTTTTAGGCCTTACGATTTCAAAGGCAGCTGAGTGCATGTAAAGGCCGACGCAATGCTTCTAGTGCTGAGGTTGATGGATTTGGAGTTACCACAGGTGATGAAGAATGTGTGTTCTTTGCTGTGGTGTTTCCTGTTGTTCTGAGATTATTCTTGAGTAGTAGGGGTGTTTTTCTCCATCTTTTTTTTCCTTCTTTAGGGTTAGTTTCCTGAGGTTTGGTTGTTGGTCGTTCCTGTGTAGGGGCATGCATCTTTTCGGTTGGGTTTCTTGCTGTCTTCTATCTTGGTCCTTTTGATTTTTGATATTCCATTCCTTGGTCTATATTTCGTTCAGCTGGTTTTTCCTTTCTAGGAGGAGATAGGGCATGCATGTAGAAACTGATTTCTTCGTCTTCTGTTTCGAATAGTTCTTTGGTTTTAGTTTCCTTTGAAAGTCCTGGCTTTTGACTAAGGTGTATTACCATTGATGAGGTATTTGCCTTGGATTTTGCCTTATCGTTTACCTTGTTGTTTGCCTTGGAATTTTGGTTTGGGTTATTGGGGGTTTTGATTTGTGGTTTTGATGGCAAGGAAGCCTCTTGTTTTGTCTTTATCCCTTTGTCATGGTTAGTTTTGGCAGTGGGTATGCTTGGGTCTTCTGCCATAGTCTTTGCTTGTTGGATTTGGCAATGGGATAAATCATGGGTTAGGGATATGGGTGAAGGGGGTAACGGGTATATGCATTGGGGTGGGTATGGGATTGGAGATTGGGTTGTATACGAAGGAGAAGGTGGGTCAGGCGTTGGATAAGGGGTGGGTGGATGGCTTGAGTGAGAAAGTGTGGATGGTAAGGTTGGGCTTTCAGCTAGGTTTGGGAGTGTTTTATCTCCTCCCACTGGTGTTAATATCCTAGCGTCCAACAATGGAGGAGTGGTAAGTACTGGATCAGACCCTTCTATGGATGCCATTGAATTGTAGTCAAAAGCAATTTGGAGCGGGTTTTTCCTATTAGGGGAAAGATCAAGGGTATCCAGGATACTTAAATTTGAAATGGTTGTTTGGGTTGTTGTATTTGCTGGTACACTTAGGTTGTTGGTTGTTCCTGAGGTGTTTGGCAAAGGAGAGGGCGTCAGAAGGGTTTTATTGGTCCCTTTTGGTTCAAAAAGTTTTCCTTGTCCTGGAATTGAAACTGAAAGATCGTCCCGTGGTATGTTTGAAATCACGTCCAATGAACGTTATACAAGTGCACACGAGGTTGGGCTAGATGAAAAATGCCCCAAAACGGTATGAAAGGTGAGGGGGCTGTTGGGTTTGGCATTCGAGAGGGCTTTGACACTGTCGTCATTGCTTTCATTGATTTCGTCTGAGTGGCTTGTGACATTTGAATTTTCAGGAGAATTGTTTATAGAGTTATTGAATTTGTTTGCCAAATTTAGGATGTCATTTGTTTTCCTAATGTTGTTTCTAATTGAATTCATCTTGACTAGGGACCTAGTCACTCGTGACATTTTTGGATAAAGGCGCAAAAATTGGAATAATTGAAAAACAAAAACAAAAATGGGTCAGGAGTTTGAAATCTCTGAATGTTAACTACTACTTTTGATAAATAATAGGTTTAGATATGGACAGTATAATAATAGGTTTAGATATGATGAGTATTGAACTTAAATATGTCCCAACAACTTTGAACGTAGTGAAAAGGAATATTACTAATGAATTAATGATAATGGTAACTAATTTGAGAAAGGTGAGTTATAATCACTGGTAGAAAATCTCGCAGTGGTTCGCAAGGGGTTGCTAACTTGCAAGGATTCCACCCAGGTATGGGTCAAATCGGTTCCTGACACCTGTTGTGAGTTCTAGTTCACCATATACACTATTTGCCTATTAACAGATACTGGGTTGGGGGTGGGTGGTTGTTAGTAGATAAAGATAAGAGTTGTTGTTGTTGTTGTTGTGGGGCTTAACGCCATTTTTCAGCACACGATAGGCTGTACATGGCGGCCAGTATTAATGGTGGAGGAAGAAACCGGGAAATCCGCGGAAAGAACCACCGACCCACGAGAAGCTACTGGCAAGCTTCCTCACATATCCACATTTGCCGAATCTTAGATTCTAACCCACGCAGACAGAGGTGAGATGGCAGTGATCCGTAACGGAGAGCGCTTTAGACCACTCGGCCACTCGGGGCCCCAAAGATAAGAGTAAAGGTAAATGATTCTAAGCAGCACAAATAATTACCCGAAGGTTTACAACCAAAATTGCAAATAGTACCTTTGGAGTTCCCTTCCCTAAATGAAGTTTAGCTTGAGAAGGTGATAGCGTACTCCGGACTCCAGCTGGACGTGCTGCTAGACCTCAGCGCTGGTCGAACAGGTTGGCGGGCTGCTTGTCCTCGTCTGCAGGTCGACTTGCTTGGCGGGCTGTAATCTGCTAGGCGGGCTGCAATTTCAAATGATATGATTCAGCGGTTATATGTTGATATGCCCAGACTCCAGCTACAACTGTTTTGCTTCGAGGGTCCGTACACTTCTTACGAGTGACAAGACCCTGAATACGTCTGTTCTGTTCGGAGTCAACGATTCGAATCCTGAATGATCAAGTGATCAGACTGGCGAAAGCACTGCTTTATATGCCTCATGCGCGGACGCGATGGAAAATATCCTTGTGCTTTCCGTAAAATGATTTATAACACAACACAGCGTGATAGAAAGGGGAAAGAGCATATATTCATACAGTATTAATCCATCAAAAAACAACATACACCATGTTTACGTTTCCTAGCTAAAGACAAAAGATAACCATAATGTTCACAAAACCATCTTTCCACTTTATCATCGTTGCTAGAATATTCACTATCAAAACACGTCATTAAATGTTCTAAGGGATATCCAAGATTGCATTGATGAAGAAAATGGACAGAATATTGTCCACACACCATGGAATATACTCCTTGTAATCTCACATTATTGAATCGAGTCGATTTTGCATTTTTTCTAATAAAGTCGATGATATGGTCTTCCAAAGATGGTGATCCATAAGAATCAAAATCGTCCACCCAGTGATCGTTGGGAAAGTAGACGGCTACTCGATGGATTCCTGGTTGATGACTGTCGTCATTGCTGATGACCAAGGCTTGAATTTCGCTAGGTTTGCAATGAGGAAGTTCGTCTTATGCACACAAGACAAGATTCCAAGAAGTTGTGTACGATCTGTGTGTCAAAAGGTAATAAAGCTCATAGGTATTCAATTCTGAATTTTTCTTTGAAAATGTCTGTCAAGTAAGTAGCTCTACGCTTAATCTCTTTACTCCGTGGAAAGAGAATTTCGATCTCAAGTGAAGTCAATGCAGGAATAGTCCCGCAATTCTTTATACCAATGATGCAACACTTTCTCTTCATAGATGAGACCCCAAGCATTATCCAGATACTCTTCCAGTTTTTCTTATTTAGCTCATGATCATATAGCTATGGTGTTGAATTTGACTGGGATGATCGTTTTGACCTCGATAACAATGTTCGTGGGTCAGAGCTGTTTTTTGTTTCAACTAGGTGCTTAGCAAAACAGGAGACTAACTGTTCTTGTTCCGACCGTCTCGACATCATGACGGTCTCATTGTCTTTTCTTCTGTAGTATTTTATTTTTCTTGATCTGACTCATGGATATCCACGTCATCCATCTCCAATGAGGCTCCGTATTTCAAAACGGATTCGTATTCTTCCATAGCTTCTAATAGTCTAGAATCACTTCTCTCAAGCTGTTGATTTCTCGAGTAATTCTGCATACACGATGGCGTTCACTGTGTTGTCTTCCAGAGCTTTGGCAAACGAAAGTTCTACACAAAGTTGGCCAGATTTTAAAGGATGGAAATGTCCCTCGTCGCTGCCTTGGTAAGGCGTGAAAGCAAAAGCCACAAAATATTCCTCCTGCATAGTCGTTGTACAAAATACCGTGACTGGTGTTGATGCCTATCCGTCTCGTGCTTTCATACAGGGGCAAAAAAGATCCCAAGTAATTGTAACGAATTTTTATTTGTATGGCCTCATATTTCCTAATAAAGTCACGAAAATACATCCTTTCCTCGCGAGGTGTCGTGATGGAGAGAAAAACGAAGATTTCATCAGGTAAAAGAAGGCTGTCACGCTATGGAAGCTTGCCACGCTTGAGGTACGTTTTGAAACTCATTAAACATGCCATGTCTTGATATTACTATGTTTAGTTACCTTGATGCATATTTTCTTAAATATCATTGTATCTCTTTCATGATTCATTGATTAACATGCTTAATTCTTGTGAACTCAGCTGCATTTCGACTCGCGATGTCATTTCAGTACCACGCTCTCCAGTGTGAAGGTATTGAAATTACGTTACGAGGCGGGATGCGTTCCGCGTTTTCATTGGTTGACTGAGTTTCCATTAGCTACTGTATTTGTACATAAATACGTCTGCATCGACATATGAGTGTTGATTTCACACCTTGAAACACCGACATAAGCGGTTGCAATAAAAGAAACAAAACTCTAAACCGTGGCTATGGCAATGCTTCAGGTATCATTAAAGTTGGATTAAAACCAACCATAACAATATTAGATGAACTATAAATTTATCCTGTTTGGAAATACATTCTAAATTACCATATTTCTCCATCTATGGAGACATACGTCTAAAACCTTTTCTCCAATCCTGGGTAAAAGTCCCAAAGAAATATAATATATATAGTAATATATGTATGTGCAAAGAAGTAAAGTAAGGGAAGAAGTAACTTTACAAGCCACAAATATGAGATGTTTTGTATTGTATAAATTGTGGAGTAATGTAAGGTCATTATAAACTTGTAACTTTCTCCAGTATTGGGTACATGTAGGTACCCATAGATGAGTAAACCATATACATACATGTATAATATGATTGTCTGTCCTGCGTCATTCCAATGTCCGTATAAAATAAATCTACTATATTTTACTTATCCTGACTTAGTTTTCTTTTGGTCAAGTGCTAGGCTGGGGCGAACCTTTTTATGAAAACATTGACCTTATGTGGATCAAGAATACGCTACATAATTCTTCCTGTCAAAAATAGGCTCGAAGGGCCTGTTACATCAGGCCAGCCCATCTCGACCTACTTCAATCTTGTGCATGTCGAAGTGTTGAAACTCGAAAGGATTTTCAGTGATGGTTCCGTTGAAGACTGCATTCTTGACGATGCCGACGATTAAACGTTTGGGTAACTGTCCTTGGAAAAGATGATCTTCGATCTTGGATCAGAGTCCCTTGGCAATGGTGAAAGTTTTCACTACCACTCGTCGTATTGGATACTTGGCAGTCGTTCTGTTCAAAATGTAACTGATGTCGTTTCCCATTTTAGATAACACTTCCTACACACATCGCACGTACAGTCGGGCTACTTCGATGATGTTTTGTACGGTCTGTTGGCATCCGCTATTAAATAGAAGGCGGCACTGCTTCGATTCCAAATGCAAACGATCCAATTCTGACATGGAACATTCGCAAGAAAATCTATGAATAATTTTCTTTAGTAATCAAAGACGTCTAATTCTCTGACTGTTCTTCTTAGTCTTTTCTCGCAACCTCTTTATGAGCTCTGGAGGGGTATCGGTGTATCCTACTGCCTTGTCCTTGCTGTTGCGTGAATGAAGAAGGAATGCCTTGGTCAGCAGCGTGCAGCTCATTTATTGGGTCTCTCGGTGAGCTAAAAGTTGGTCTTTTCCAGTCTGAAGCCGGACATTTTTGCCTGTTCTTAAGAAGGCTTCTTTGAGATTTTGTTTGTCGATGACATTTTGAAGAAATTCTTTCCCTTGCGTCAAAGCGGCATTTTTTAAAGCGTGCAATCCTCGTGTCATCATCGGTTTTAAACGGGAGTCACCGAACGAAATGCAGATTTGAGCATATTTCCTAAACCATGTCCTCGTTGTCGAGCAACACCTCGGCACACAGGATAAATGACATACAAGCCGCTAGAGAATCTTTTTCGAAAATGCAATTTCATCGTGACTTTTCCTTTTGAGGATATAATATTTTGTCCCAGATCTCCTTTTATATCAATGTTGACACTGTTGAAATACGACTTACTGACAAACAAATAATGAGGATGTACAAATTCACGGTGAACATGATACGCTAAGAAAGGAACTCTGAGGAGGAAGGGTCGCTGTTGCTGTGTTGAAAGGCATAATGGTCACTTCTTTTTATAGTCGATGATTTTCGAAGCGGCAACCCAAGAATCAAGACTCAGAGTATATACTTTCCAAGGTACTTTCAGTTCCTTGATTTAGCGTTTGCCTACTTTAAGGGGTTTTTCGATCAAGAATGCTTTCGATGCGGTACTTTCGTCTTCTTTTTGGTCACTCGTTGTGACTAGGGAAATTAAAAGTTCCTTTTAACACTTCCCCGTTCATATCTTTCAATTTTTAGAGAACGACGCCCGCGCACTTTTCCAGTGACACGAAACAATTATGTGGTCCATTTCGGTAAATAACCTTTGTCGAAGGTGCGTTTGGTTTCGCCAATGCACACCCGATCTGCCGTCGTCAAAGTCCACGTTTCATGGGGACAGCGGCAGTAGGGGACGCATCTTCATTATCGTGGCTGACTTCAGCCGAGCGCATCATATGCTGCGATGGTACGATTTATTGTAAGCTTTGACTAGTCGCTAGAGCATGTCGATGTACTTGAGCGTGTGCTGTTGCGTAAAATATTTCCACATGCGTTCTTTAAAAGTGCGTTGAAAACTTTCCACGATATTGGCTTTTGTTTCGGGATTATCGGTGGTGAAGAATGAATGTCTATTTTCTTCAATTCGTTTTGGAAAGTTTGGTTCAGAAATTCGTTGCCTTTGTCTCTTTCCCATCGGAGAAGGTGGCGACCGCTTGTTTCAACACTAGATTTTAGGCTCCTACTCGGAGCTCGTTTTAGAAGTCATAGGTACAAAACAAGCAAATTTGTAAAAGACGTCGATGACACAAAACAAATAGTTATAGCCGCTATTATACGTGGCCAAATGAGAGACAGATAATGATCAGATACTCTACACTTTAGTATGAAGTCTGGAAAATTTCGTCGGTATGAGTTTGTGTGACGTGTAGGTCGCTTGTTCTTTTAACCATTGTCTCACCTGGTGTAAGCGTACACTTTTCAATTGGGTCTTGGCAGCACCATAGAATCTTTGAACTCCTCCGCAACCCGTGGGATGGGAAGAAATGTAATAAATTCTGGCTAAGACTCTCTATCATGACCTTCTTCAATAACACCCACTGTTCACTGATGCACCTATTGATTTCGTGGGGCTTGGAAACTGGTGGTAGTGGTGGCAAAGGAATCCCTTTTTCTTGCTTTCTTTTTTCCCTTATGACTTCCCTTCTTTCTTTTTGACTTCTGCTGAAGACGGGGTCGACATCATCTTTTTAACCTAGCTTTGAGTTCTTCTTGTTGGGGAGTGGGGGAAGGTTTCAATAATGATGCTGCAATCTTACTAGGGGATGGAAGCCTCCGTAGTTTGAAAGACCTATCATTCCTTTCTTCCTCTTCCATCCGTGTGGCCGCGTTTGTCTTGGTCACTGATGGTGGCGGTGATTGGTTTTTCATCATGGCTTTGAAATCATTCAGAGTCGGATTAGATGTTTCTCTAAAGCTTTCTGGTGAAAGAGTTCAAGACGTTATAAGATTTAATTGTACCGTTACAATTTTTCCATTTCTGACATATCGGTGCGATCCATCAACGATTTTAATTCTTGTTGTAACTGTGACATCTTTGTCAGATTAGGATTGGGAGGTTGTTCTTGTTTCGTTGTTCTTGCAAATGATGGAATTCCGGCTTTCGTTTGTAGGGCACCAAAGTCAGCTTTCGTCATTCCATGAGATTCTAAAGTACACATATGATGTCTCCGCAGAAAAAGGGTTCTTGATTTCTTCTTCATCATCTTCATTTCTTGGTGATTGCTAAAACATGTCCAATAATCCCTCTAAACAACGGAGCAGCCACTCCTTTGAGCAAGGATCCTATCAGCATGGGTAGAATTCATCCGTGTTGCACCAACATCTTTTCCTTTCGAATGATTGGTAGTTTCTTTTTGACCATTTGGCGAGGAACGTTTCAATATTTTCCAAGGCGTTATTTCTGTTGCTTGGACAAAGGAACCGTTCCTTTTAAGATATTCAAGCAGCATTCACACAGGGCATAGATGATTTCTTTAGGTGCTGTTTGAATGAGTTGTTTTCGCTAGGGGGCATGTACTTTCGTCACTACCGACATGTCCCAATGTTTGACCCATTGGGAAAGCAGTCCCTTTCTTTTTCCTTTTTGGCAGGAGAGCAGTCGTGTATACTTCTGGGGTTTTTCTTTAAGGAGTAAAATACACTGATGCGAATTGCCTGGAACACGTCCCTTCTATGCTGGAATTTGTCTCCGCTGATTGTCGGTACGTCGTATAATCTTCATAATGGAAATATCTGGTTGTTGAGGCGTTTGCAAATACTAATCGTGAGAGTTCTTTCTTGGATAAATCCAGTAAATGCTGTAATATTCATGATCTTCCTTAGACTTTGATCTTGTGGGAATGCATTATTTTATCGGCCGCCGCAGCCGCTAAATAAGAGGGTGTCACCACCGGAGAATGTCCTTTAGAAATGGGTATCCATTTTTTCATCAAACTGGGAAAGACGCATGTTAAATCGGGTTTGGCTGGCATCAAGAGCAACGACGAAGTCTACGAAGCTGGAGATACTGTCACCGAGGAACGTGGTTTGTGGGAGTACGGTTGCGTCCGAGTAGCATTGATACTCTTTCTGGTAGAAACTGTTTTCTTCTTCTTGGTACTTTTCGTTTTTCTTGGGACTTTTCTGTTTTTTGGAGGGGGAGTTCTCGTCGCGCCTCGCTTTATCTTCTTTCGATATCTTTCGAGGCACGATATTTTCTTCTGGGTCGCAACTGGGGCATTTGGATCCCATTTTAAGAAGGAACGAATGATGACACCTGCAAGAGAGCCGTTGCCTCCAGGTTTCAAAATTGTTTGCTGTTTGGTTTGAGTATCGATTCTCAGATCTTCTAGTTTTGACAAGGGCACTTTATGTTTGCCAAAACAAGCGTTCGGTTTCATTAGGGATGCGAATGATGCCTTGAAGTTGTTTGACTTGCGCTGTCACCGTAAACCATCTTAAAACTTCTTTGAAAATGGCTTCTAACGCACGGGCAAGCACGTGTGGATTTGTTTCGCGACTGATGCCGTACAGGACGCGAATCAATTTTGTTGGGATTGAAAGGAAGTCATGTTCAAGACTATGAGGAAGAAAAAAAGTGACGGAAGTTTTAATATTTTTTTAACGAGGATGTTGATACGTAAATGATCACACCTTATTCTTGGCACCGGTTGTGAAACAGATGGGTACGAAATAGTAGATAATCTGGTACAGTGGCTTCTAAATCGACGAGTAATAGGGGTGATATGTTTAAGTGGCATCGTCGTAGGCATCATTCAACCAAGGAGTTCCTAGCTGTTTGTCTAACAATTGCACTAGAGATTTACCACTGAAACTTCTAACTAAGAAAACGAAATGGGCATTGAGACTGGTGGTACGATGGGTTTTACTTTGCTGAATAAATTTTGTGTAATGTAAATGATACTGGCATTACGATAATACCATTTCGCAAGTAAACCAAAAGAGTTCATTTCTTCCTCGTTTTCTCCTAACATGTCATCGAAGATGACCAGATGTGTTTGACTCGTGTTGTACACGACCCCGTCGTCTTCCCGAGGAATGACTTCCACAAAGACGATGGATTCTTCTGGACTTTCTTGAAGGTGGCTGTAAGTAAACTGCCAATCTTGGTTATACCACACTTTGCGTTGGGGTGGACGATCGATCAAACGAGTTTTGTGCTCGATCAATCGTTTGATAAATTAGGTTCTGCATGAACCAATCAATACAGCAATCCATATGTTAAAGAGTTGGCGAATATACATTGCCTCTAACTTGAACAATCTAACGTTTCGTCAATGACATTTGAGAGCAGAGGAGGTAGAAGAGGAAGATGAAGCCATCGCGAAGGTGTTTAGATTGTTGAGAATGACAACAGATTTTATACTTTTCGGAAACGTTTAACCGACCTTCAAACAAATACAAAAACATCTAAAAGCCAAATATCTATGTACATCAATAAAATACAAATTAAAATGACTAAATTGCAACACAAAGATGTCAATAAACAACATTTTCGATTCAAGCGTACCCTAGAACTTCTAGGGACATGTAGCAATGTTCTTCGAGTCTCTACACCATCCAGTCTTTCTAATTTTCCTCCCGGAATTGTATTTCATTTGTGTCGCTGTCGACGATGGTACTGCTGTCCTGAATTTGATTTTTCTGTTTGTCGGATCCTACCGCCACCGTTGCTAACCCGGTGTTAAATGTAATGTTGTTCACTTTTGGGTTTTAAGTTAATTCCATTTACTGAATCAATTAAACAGATCTTTGGCAATAATCAACCTCTTCTTGCAACATCGAGGCCAACACTTACAGACCAGTCACTTATATCTTTCCAATGTTTGTATAAACAGCAAGTTATACATACATCTTCGTGAGCATCCGAAGTCGATAAAGGGGCACGGATGTTTTTTTGGGGGTTTTTTTGTTTGTTTTTTTTTTTTCTCACGCAAAAGTAGAGAAGTATAAATATGAAAGCGCAACGCTTTTAAGACAATGAATCTCTTGTGCACATTTAAAGGTGTAGTGGTCGCGATGTCTTAAAGGTACTGTTGATAAATATAAAGTTAAGAAGGCCAAATTGTTTTTGCAGCAACTGTTCGTAAATATGAAGATGAAAAAGTGAAGATGCTTTTGCAGAAACTGTTCGTAAATAGACAACAAGGAATCTGCTGCCAAACGAAATTCCAGAAATGCAGTCAGTAACACATGCACAACATAAAATCAAAAAATTCAAAGTAAACAGTTCTTGTAAAAGGTTTTTGATAATCCTCCAAGATCTGAATACTTTAGTTGGCTTCCTTCCACGGAATCTGTTGCAATGCTACTGATAAAGGTTGTGGCATTGTGGTAAGCTATTATACCCACGTCATGTATGTCCTCAGTTATTTACACTCTTGCAGCAGAATTGAAGGCATCGACGTGGAGATTAATATCTTACCACTGTCGATGAGGATAACTTTCAAGAATGACAATGAAATCTTCTAATGTGTGTGTGTGTGTGTGTGTGTGTGTGTGTGTGTGTGTGTGATTTAGATTTTTAACGTAGCTTTAACAATTTTCCAGTCATATCGCTACGATGTCTGCAGTGTGACAGTTTATAGTGATGTCTAGCACTGGGGCATCATGCCGCAGACATGTAGCATGATGTCCCACCCAGTCACATTATCCTGACACCAGGCCGACCAGTCCTAACACTAACCTCTTAATGCTGAACGTCAAGCGAGGCAGCTGTTAGTACCATTTTTTAAAGTCTTTGGTATGACTCGGCCGGGGTTCGAACCCGCGACCTCCCGCATCCGAGGCGGACGCTCTAACCACTAGGCCACCGGAGCGGTCTCTTCTAATGTAAACTATCTGAAGATAAATACTCTGAAGAAAAAAGTCTTGATCAAGGTGTGACAAGATAACCAGGTTGGATTTCTGATTTATAAAGGAACACTTTTGATGGTGATACAAATACATTATTTATTGATGAATGACTCGAATGGAAAAACAATTATGATTAATACGTGCGTGTATAAGATCAACTATTGGACAAAATTAACACAAATCCGCACGAACCAAATAATGTAACGTAACTGTGAATACAAGTAAATGACCTTACACAGTATAAGGACAAGGGTTAATGATTCACAGTAATTTCACACGACGAAAAGAATGATGTGTTTTACTCAAATAGTACAAACTGTGTTCTTTACTCATATAGTAAAATGATGTATTCAATCAAATAGTGAAAAATGAGGTATTTTACTCAGAGCTTAAAATAATGAAACGATTGGACAGATATCATACAAAATATCTTTACAGTCCCAAAACACTGTGTAATAACAAACCCTAAAATTATCCCACGGCTAAAAGATTACTTGTATAGAGTTACACTAAACACTCCGTCACTGGCACACTTGGCTACCAGTCACACCGGTCAGTCATGCAGTCAGCATTACAGGTATTCACCAACCACTATTCAATTCCTTGGTCAATCAAGCAATCAGCACCCACCAATCCGTCAGCAACGCCAGATCACCTGCTACTCAACCAGCAACACACTGTTCAATCACTGTCCGCCGTTCAACCAGCTCCGTCTCCAGCTCCATCGTCAGCTCCATAGCCGTTATGGCCAGCACCACAGCCGTCATGGTCAACTTCTATGGTCAGCTCTACAGCTGGTACCCCGTCAACCCTGACCACCATGGTCAGCTCCACAGCTGCCACGGTCAGCTCTGATCACCATGGATCAGATCCACAGCTGCCACAGTCAGCTCTGATCACCATGGTCAACTCTGATCAGCTGAAAATAAATCTAACACGTTGTACTAAGAATGACACGGGCATATACGATAACACGTAATGACGTTATATACGGTAAGCTATACTAATTACATTATCGGCACAACATTACAAAACAATAAACAGGTTCAGAAGCGAACCTACATGTGTCCGATAAGAATGCTACGGTACTAAACGTTTCTTAACAAAATGTAACTTTATTGCTAATATAGATCTCCTGTTAAGTCACATACAAGAATAGAAAATATTTGCATTATACCACGCAAGCCGGAGTTACATAGAAAATATACAAAAAATAAACGTGGTAGTGAAATAGTTATAACTTATAATATACATAAGAAATTAATAAATAACTCAAATATCTCTACAGCTGAAGATTTGCAAGTCCTTAAGTAGACTGCTCACTGACAAGACGCTCCGTGATGTAAAGATTTCGTCCTACGCTGAGGCATTTCTACACAGATAATGTAGCCCTGCATCGTCTGTGTGCTTGATGAATATCGGTTTTTTCCCATCGAAAGCACTTCGCACGTGCGGCATAGGATGAACCGAACTCACTGTTTCGAAATATTGTACACTATACATAAATCACCCTCGGGTATCTTTGTACACAGAAAAAGAAACCCGAGTACATGTATTTAAAAAATAAAGGCATTTATACAATTCCGTGACAAGAGAGAAATCTAATTTCTTCGTTCCCTTTCTTTACTTTCCTCTTGTGAATTTCTTGACACAAATTTTTCTACAGACACAAATTGAGAGTTTGCTCCTACAAGTCCGATCCTAACTTCCTTGTAGGTCTTGTCTTGAAATTCTTTTGGCAATCCTCGAATATTACTTTTCAGTTTGGCTTAAATACTAGACTTCAACGAGTGAATGGTGCTATGCAATTTTTGACTCCTAGCCAATCTGGTTTCTTAAACAGTATGTTGTGCAAAAGGTCGTAGACACTTATACTACTTGGGTCCCACCAAAGGAAGGTATTGACAGTGCGGAGACCATTGAACATGTTTCAGATAAACCGAGTCTTTCTGCTTCCTTTCGTAAAGTGACACACCGCAACTGAAACACCTAACTTTATCTCCTTCTCCCAAGTAAACAAATCTAGTTCTGGCCAATTGCTTGGGTGTAGGACCTTCCAGATATTTTGGCCATTTCCCCATGAACGTTGGGAACCGACTTCAAAGTCGCAGTAGCCGGGCAAAGCCACAGGCAAACGTGTATTCTTCTTTGACCGGTGCATTTCGTTCAGGTAGTGGTGGTATCTGGAGCAGTTTGCATAGGCATGGATGAGACCCTTCGGGTGTTACGCGCACGGTATCACTTTTACGAGTAAAATTGAATGGACGTGTACCATGCAATTTGTTGATTGCTGGACCGAAATAAAAGGGCATCGTTTTCGTATCCGTTGGGTGCTACACGCACGGCATCATTTTCATGGTAGTACCATATAAAGAGTTGCAAGGGCGTGGTGCTGCATCGAAGATGCTGTAGGGTAAGGCATCGATACGATCGTAAAGCACAGCATCGCACTGGGGTTCGTCGTTGGACTCAAGCTCGATACCTGCTGTGTTAAATGATTCATCTTTCTAGCTTTGTGTTTGTAGTCGTAATGAAGTGTCGGTCTTGGAAATCTTCCCATTTATATACGGGCTGATGTCCGCGTGTCGGTGAGGTAACGTGTAGTGGTCTGGAAGTGGCACTTGCTTCTGGCAGACGATTTGATACATATTTCCAAATGACGACTGACGATTTCGTGAGTTGTTAGTTGAAAAATTGTGTGCTGATCGAAGACAGTTACAATGAAGTGTTCAACCTCTTCAGACTGCAAAGCTTCTTTCAGCACACCAACGTTGACAAATTGATTGGTTCGATGGTTGAGGTGAACCCTTTGACTTTGCAGTCGGTGTGCAACACTCCTCGTTTATATCGGTATTCGTAGCCGTAATTTATAGAATCACCGCTGATAAAACCCAGAATCTTTTTTTCGGGGTGCTCGTCCATCCATGCCTCTAAACGGTCTACTTCGATGTTTTGGTGAGGATGATGAAGGTGATCAGTGTAGATGCAACTGTCCATGTTAAATTACAGGACACGATCTCCTCATTGGTGTAAGGCTTCGTACAATTTTAAGCGAGCGTGGGCTGTCAAGTAAGCAGCAAGGATGACATTTCGAAATTTATTGGCAAGTACAAACTCTGATTCTTCTTCGTAATTCACTAGGATCAAATCTTTACCAACGACGTCCTCGTGTTTTTTATCTTTTCTTTTGTCATAAATTATGACGTAGTATCGGTAGGGATCAGCCAAGTACTCCGCTTGGGTAAACACTGACGTTCTGACAATTTCCCCACAAGCAATTTATCATGACGAGCGTCTTCCTTCGTTTTTTTGACGTGGTCTAAAGAGACGCCTTTGTTGAAATGGTGCTCCTCTCTGAATTTGTCTTGGTCTTCGGAGTCTGGCACCCAATCTGATTAAAATCAGATCTTCGCTGTCCTACGTGATGATCTGACGACGACCGCTTAAGGGTCATGTTCTAGTGACCTTTCAATTAGCCAAAGGAAATGCAGCTTTCAAAACTCTGAAAGTGAGTTAAATCGTTTGGTACACACTCATGCTCTTCATCCACACTACTCAGTATCCACAAGCGAAGATAGACTTCACTTGATTGGTTGATAAAATTAGCGATTATGGTATAACATAGGTTACCAGAACATGACCCCTAAGCGGTTGTTGTCATACCTTCGTGCATAACAGTGGAGATCTGATTTTAATCAGATTGTCTGGCACCAAGAAGGATAGCCCTGGCTTCCTGTTTAAGTTTCAAAAAGTCATTCATATAGCCTGAGAAAATGTCTTTTTGGGTGTCGTCGTCCTTTTGGTTCTTTTCAGTGTTGCGAGAGTGGTAAATTTTGTAAACTTCTAATATCCGGTATCCCAGTCTCAGAGCGCAAAATAATTCCACTCTGATCCACGTTCCTGTCAAAGCACGTTTATCCTGGGTGTGATGCCAAGGGTGGTCTTGGTTACAGGTTTGGGCATAGGTACGAAACAAAGGAACCATCAGATTTCTTTGTCATTAATAGGGTAAGATGGGTTGATAAAAGTCGATGTGAGGCAAGACTTTGCATTTGATCAAGCTCTCGATGTGTTCTATCAATAATTACGGTTGTCTTGTTGAAAAGTGACACTATTTACAAGCCCAAAGATACAGCGGACACACATCCAATTATTTGATTTATTCTCCTTTCTCCTCGTCTGAGTTGTACAACAAGCATGTAGCATTTGGTCCTCCCCCTTGTAGCTTTCCACGATGCCCTTAATCTCGGGATCGCTTTTAATACGTCGATCGTACTCGTGCTCCCACATTTCAACCACATGGTATACTTCTTTCTCTAGCTTTAGGCGTCGTTGGTAAGTTTTCTCGTACAATTTTTGCATGGTGCGGTTGGAGAATTCGTTTTTCTCGTGATGTTGAGGATAACAGGTAGGACATCCGTGAGAAAAGCATCTGTTAAATTCATAGACGATCTTGGGGTCTTATATGTCCTAGCCATCCACCAAATACGTTCCAATGGCCTTTTTGCCTCCTCCGTTTCTGGTTGTTACGAAATACCTGCTAGACCACCATATATTCCAGTATTATAAAGGCGACGTGTTTGGCGCACCATAGTATTTTTGTAAGTGTACTTTTTCCTTGCATCGCGTGACGCCTACATTGCTTGCGCGGCACGTGCGTAATACAGCTTACCGCGCGCGATTATATATATGACTTAGGGATCTAGATTTGGACAGCCATTAGAGGGAAGCTCTTTGTACGTTTAGCTGTCATGGCGGAATTGCCATTATGTTTTGCCTAGTTCGAGCCAACAAGTTAGCTAACTAGGTGTGGATAAGTAGATGTGGATAACTAGATGTAGCTAGAGGCCGCTGTAGTAGGGAGAGATGAAAAACCGCCAGGAGAAGTGCCATCGTGTGTGTGCATGGAAGGCCTGAGTGGACAAAGTGACCGAGCCGGGAAAGCGGGTCAAGAGCATCATATGAAATGTCAAGTAAACATTGGTCATATGTATGAGAAATGTCAGTATAGTGTTTGACCACAAAGAGAAATGTTAGTATAGTGGTTGACTATAGAGATACGAGGCACGGTAGTGTTTGACTATCTAGGATAATGTCATAGAGTTATTGAATATTCTAAATAATTACTTATTTGTTCTTCATTTTTTCCATTGGGTCCATACTATGTACTCTTGCAATTATTTCAGTATCCTGTATCTTTATTTTACAATCATTAGTAATAGAGGATAATGTATTTTTTTCATTGTCACTCACATACGTGTTTTTTATTTCTTAAATCGCATTCAGTCTCAAAGGGTGATAGCTCTATTACGCTACAATTTTGGTGGCAGCGATGGAATCCTTTCTGTCCGACAGAATACTTTTAGATTATTACTAATTGAGTTCACGCATCCAACAGTGTCGGGGAAAGCCTTTGGGACTGGAAGGTTTTGAGAAATAATTTATTAAGATTGTGAACGAAACTGAACTTCATTTCCTTCGTGGAATCAGTAGTAAGGGAAACGAAGACTTCTATCTCCAGGACCTCTCCCCACCCTCAAAACAAATATAAATTACCATCTCGGAGACCCTCCAACCCCTATCCCAAAACGACTTTCAGTTTTTAGCTAGGAGATTTCTACCTCAAATATAATCCAAGACCTTTACCCACCTCTAAACAAATATAAATTACCATGTCAGAGACCCTCCAAACAAATATAAATTACCATCTCGGAGACCCACCAATCCCTATCCCAAAACGACTTCCAGTTTTTAGCTAGGAGATTTCTAGCCCAGGACCTCTACCCCCTTTAATTACGCGTAGGATTTATTCGCTGGAGTAAGAAGGTAAATGAAACATTATTTCTAAAGTTTAGACAAAATTTCATACTCTATCATTAACATACTTTTTTTGATAATCTTTTTCATACCTGCTGACTCTCATTGGTAGAATATCTGTTAACATACTGTCAATAATACGAAACTCGCGTATTAAATCGTCCATATAATATTTTACACCTCGCAAATAAGATCGTATCTGATCAAGTAATATTTTGTGAGTTATACTTGCTGTTTTGCAGGCATTTCTTTTAGTCACAAGTCGAGGTTCCATTTTTTTTACACGCTGTTGCAAGAGAAACACCAACGCCTGATACTATTAACAAAAACGTATTTAATGATGCTCCACTTGAAATTATACCAGAGCTAGTCATTAGCAGTGGCAAATATATTACTCGAAGTATTTTGCTATAGTATTTGTAACATTTTTTCACGCACCAAAGTTTTTTTATGATAATATCTGTAATATTGCATTAGTGCGTCAACATCTTGTTTTGGAATTTCTTCTGATATGTGATTGAAATTGATTTGTTTTTTCATTATACAATATTTTATACAAAGACAAAAGTTCTAGCACCAACAATCGAATCGAGAAACTCGCGGAATTTATTATTTTTAGGATCAGCTAAAAACTCTCTATATTTGTCATAAACATCTGACGAAGTATCATCATATTGTTTATCTGTTAGTACATATTGTTTCTTTAACCAAGCGTATGAATAAAAACTATTTCCTACTTCACTCTCATATAAATCTGTTTTATTCACCAAATTACTGTAATCGATTTCTGTTTCTTCAATATACCCTAATACTAAACTCAACTGATCTAACGTGTAATTTTTGAGAACAAGATGTTGTCTGATAATTGCATATGCGACTACGAAATTTGCTAGCATTAACTTTTTAAGCTTACCTAGTTCAATTGTGAGAAGACCAACAGCAGAAGCTACTTTTAACATTAATTTTTCATATGGTTTTGTGAGTATTGTTTTAACTTCGTTGTAATAATTTCGTAGTGACAATTGGATGGGACTGGAACATCATCTTCTTCACTTATATCATAATAAGAATCAAACTTTACTTCCAACTTTGTTTGATCGACTTCTGTAAAAAAACATTTCTCGCTCATCGTCACTAAAATTACTAATTTCATCGTCTAAACTTTTGATCATCTTTAACAATAATCGGATCAAATTCTGGGTCTTTTCTACGTATCATTGACAAAATTGCGTTTGCGTATACTTTAATAATTAACTCTGCGTCTGACGTCATAGTAACAATTTTAACTAAGGTTTCTTTGTCATGGTAGTACATTCCAAGATACTTAAAATATCTCGTTTTGAAAAACTATCATATAACTTTTTGTTTCATTTTATTCTCATATTTTTATTTTCCGCTAGTTTGTCAAGACGAGTATGATTTTTATTTATTCGTCTTTCTTCTAGTATTCTTCCACTATAACTCGTGCTTTTATTAAATCTGATTTTATTATCAAATCTGTGTTAGACCAATCGAGCTCGAGTAATATTTTTTAAAATATAATTTCAACTTGTTTTTGTTCTTCTAGACAATTATCAGGATGACAGTATCTGCTTATAATATCAAAGTTTTCTATTCCTTTTTTCAGTTGTGGTCCTCGCATATATATAACGCGAATAAAATTAGCAAAATTTGCTGGCAATGTTGGATTGTTCAATGATTCGATATTAAGTTTTTTCAAACTCTGTAACATTTTTGCTGTTTCATTAACGGCTCCAACATCTTTGTTGAGGTTTAAAATATTATCATAACATTCTCTTGCAATGGTTATAATTGGTGGTTCTGACATTATTTTATAGCATTAGATTAAATTTAATCATCGAGTGTGTATATTTGAAATGCTTTCAGTCCTGGAAATGGATGTTCAGCAGCTAAATCATTAACTCGAAAATATAAGTACTTGTTAACATTGTTTTCTGCCGGAATCGTAAAATATTGTGTTGTCGAAATGTAAGTGTCTGTTGTGCTATACAATGTTGTCCAGTTGATATCGTCATTTGATCCTTCCAATTGCCAAATATAAATTCGGCCAACACCAGAGTTTAATCGGCCTCGCAAATGAAATTGCCAAACAGCAACTACATTGGGACATTTAATTTTAATCCAAAAATTTTCAACTTCTCCGTTAGTCGTCCACTCATGTCTATCAGAGAAAGCGTAATAAGGATAATTTTCAAGATAATATGCTGATGCGTTTACCTCAAACCCAACTCGATTGTCAGTTGCTTTATAAAGCATTGGAATATATCCAACATTGTTTTTAGTTCGTTTTATACCACTAGACAATCAATATATGCTTTGCTTGTCAGATCATGAGGGCTAACTGTAACATATGTCGTAGTTATTTTATTATTTCTCATATTTATATTACCTGACATTCGTCCACCAGATTTTTTAAAGTATGGGGCAAGACTTCTTTCAACTGACTATAACTAACAGCATCAGCATCATTAGCTGGTGGTGAGGTTGTCGGTAATCTAGTTATTTTTTAATTTGACAGAAACAGGTCACTTGTCATTGTATCGCCGGTTTTGTCAAGTTTATTATCGTCAACAGATTTTAGCTGCGCATAACTTGACAGCTTGCGTTTGATTTAAGTTTTCTGGCGGATATGCAGTCTCCAAATTTATTTTTCCTAACATGTTGATATTACTTATAACCGTTCCACCGATTTTATCAAGTTTGTTATCATCCACATACCTCAACTGTGCATAACTTACCGCTTGTGTATAATTTAAGTTTGCTGGTGGATACCTGGTCTCCAAATTATTTTTTTTTCTTCTGACATATCTAAATTACCGCTTAAAGTTCCTCCTGTCAACGACAACTTGTTGTCATCAACAGATTTTAGTTGTGCATAACTGACAACTTGTGTGTTATTAACATTTATTGGTGGATACACTGTTTCCAAACCTAGTACTCGTTGATTTGACATAAACAGGTTTCCTGTCATTGTGTCACCGGATTTTTTCAGGTAACCCGATAAATCAATCTTGCCGTCTGTTATTGTTGTAGTTGTACTTACAGCTGATGAATCTCCTATCAGTGTTCCAAATTTTGTATAGTAGCTCATTATTGTCCTACATAAAATTGTTAACATTAGTCAGTTTAATACAACATAAAATTATATAACAAACAATGGCAAAAATCGACGATATTAAATTTTGATACAGAGCGGTTGGTGAAACATAAACATAACAATGAACTTCCAGATTGTCATTATCTTATTGTTGGGCGAACTGGATCGGGAAAGCAAATTTGCTTATGAATTTACTTCTTGGTGATAATTTTAATTACGATCGAGTTTATATTTATACAATTAATCCGAAGCAAGATAAGTACGAGCTACTAAGCAAATATAATAATAAACTTCGTGATCTTGAGGCTGGCGAAGATTTTTTTTATTATCAAACAACCAGAAGGTCTTGTTCCAGTTAATCAACTCGACTCAGATGAACATAAGATAGCAGTTTTTGACGATATTCCGTTAAACAATGTAGAAATGAACAAAATAACATCATATTTTTCACTGTCTCGAAATAAAAAAAGTACTTCTGTTTATTTAGCTCAAGGTTTTTATAATGTTGATAAGTTTATTCGGCGAAATACTGGTTGTTTTATATTATTTCCCGGACTGGACAATGTTGACGTTAGAAATATTGCAAACGAGCAATGTGGTGACGTAACAAAAGATAAATTTATTGAATTATATCATAAAGCTACAAAAGATAAGTATAACTTTTTCTTATTTGATAAACTTACACATGATCCAACCAAAATGTTTCGCTGTTGTATTGACAGTTATCTGCAGTAAGGTGTTTTCCACTTAATTTTATAAAATTTATATATAATAATTATGGATAAACGAGCAAAGTACAGAAAACATATAGAAGATCTAAAAAAACTTGCTCAATCTCAAGCAGCATTTAAGCAAAAAGTGCAGCAAGCACGACGTGGACAAGTAACTGCTGCAGAAACAACAGCTACGATTCTGAAACCAGTTACTGAAGCACTACTTGGAAAACAACCTGAAACTAAACCACTGTCAAAAGAAGTTAAGCAACTACAGGAAAAAGGTTTAGTCGGGCTTGTTAAAGAACAAAAAGAAGCTGCTGCTGCAAAAATTATTAGAAAATCTGATGAAGAAAAGGTAAAGTTAGCTAGAGAACTTGTAAAATATATTGCTGATCCTGCTGCTAGACAAGCTGAACTAAGACGGCTATTAAATAATCCACTTTTACTTGAACGAAGATTATCAGAAAGAGTATCAGTTGATCCGATTGGAAGAATGTTAGACGAGATGATGAAAAAAAGTAAAGCTCAAATAATTTTGGAGGAGATGCGTGAGGAAGAAAAAGCTAAAAAAGAAGCATTTAGAAAAGAACATGGACTAGATATCCAAGAAGAGCAAAATTTTAAAGATGCTCTAGAGAGTATAAATGACAAAATAAAAGATCATGAATATGAATCGTTTAGCGAAAAATACGGTTTTAAAAATGTGAGAATATACGATATTAAAAAAACTGATTACAACGCCGAAGAAAATATTAGTTAAGTTAGAAAAAATAAAAGATCAAAGTAAGAAACATCTCGGCAACATAAAACTGGAAAATGAAAGCTACCGCGACAGTATCACAAAATACCGACGGGGGATTATTGCCGATCTTTATATCAAAGCTATTCGTAATATAAAAATTGATATATATCATAGTTATCGCACTAGTAGTTTGAGTAGTGAGGCAAAAGAAATAGATGAAATACGTATGAAAGTTGATTAAAGTTGTCTCAAACTACATAAAAGATCCTATTGAAAGACACTGAATTAAGTCGGTTGGTTGATGATTATGATGAACTTTCTAAAAGGTTAAAGACAGCTGAAAAAGAAAAAACTGGAACCGGTGTAAAAATATTTACATCAACTGCTGAAATGATAGGCAGATTAATGCTGTTAATATCATCAAAAGAAGCTGGTAATATTAGTGTTGAAATTGATAATGAAATTATTGATACATTAGAGCATCTAAGATAGAAAATTTATTAACATCTGACGAATACGAAACTTTACACCTTGATTTGATATAAATCAAGGCGACTTAATTTTGTAAAAATATAATAAATAACAATGTCAACAACATTATTACTAGACTCTAGTGCAGCCGCAAAAGATAGCGCAAATTTTTCAGTAAATTAAATTCCGTCAATACAACTTGATACTGAAAAACAGTATGAAATTGGATTAATTTCCTGCACGTGCTGCCATTCTATGGCTAACGTAAAAACTGGTGTAAACGATAAATTTGATTTTACTTTAACTCCAGCTCCAAGACCCACATGGAAATCGGTTAAAATTCCACAAGGAGCCTACAACGTAACTGATTTAAATAAGACGATACGCGAATTAATAACGAAAAATGGAGGAGTTTCAGACAATTTTGAGCTAACACCAAACTATAACACATTACGCGCTAGAATAACATTAAAAAATAATTTGATAATAGATTTTTCATCAGCAACAAGCATAGCATTGCTGATTGAATTTACTCGCAAACAATACGGATCAACCACAGAACAAACTATAACATATGACGGTGAACTGTCGGTAAATATAACTGACGTAAACACAATATTAATAAATTGCTCTATTGCTTCTGGATCTTACTCAGCCCAGGGTAGTAAAGGACAAACAATATAGTTTTTCGCCAGAAGTTCCACCGGGATTGCTCGTGCAAATTAGTCCACGGCAAGTTATTTATTATCCGCTAAATGTTGAAAATCAAATAACAGCAATAAATATGCAGTTGACAGATCAATCTGGACGACAGCTGGATCTGAATAACGAGGTTGTTATTTATTATTTACACTTATGCGTTGCGTAGTTTTATACAACCCCTTGATATAAGAAACAGAGAAAAACATTTTATCGAAGAAAAATAGTTGGAGGATTTTTTTGAAATATATTTACTAAAGTTATAGAAAATGCTCCAGGAATAGCTCATAAAGTTGCACCAATTGCACTTGACGCAGGTAAAGCTTTTGCAACTGGAGCCGCATCTGCTGCTGGAACTGCAGTGGGACAAAAAATAGCTGATAAAATAAAAGGCACACCGTCTACATCTGAGATAAAACAAGTTATGTCAGAAATCGCTCCAACAAAAGAAACTCAACGTGCTATGATAACAACAACAAAATAACTTTAATCGCCAAAGGGCGAGTAGATTATACAAAAATTAATATCTAAAGTAACAGCGCCGCAATAAAATTGTATATAATCTAATAAATAAAAAATGTCTGTTAAAAATTATCTCGATTTAGCAGAAACTTATGACACCGATGACACTGTGACAGAATTTGAGTATGTTGAGTATCTCGATGAAAATTCTAATGAACCAAATAAAACTGGTATTAGAACATTTAATACTCGAGACGAAGATATAGTTCTATTGCCACATAAGGCAATGTTAGAAGTTCGCTGTCAGATTATGACAGTGGCCAATCCGCCAGTTGCAATTGCAGCTGGAACAGAAGTAGCTCTTATAAATAATGGTTGGTGCTTATTCAAAAGTGCCCGATATCAACTGGCCAATCAAACTGTTGAGGATATTTCAAGTCACCTGCAAGTTGCAAGTACAATCTTAAATATTATTTCGTTTTCCGACGATTATTCAAGATCAACTGCAACGAACATGTGGTTTAAAGATACTGGACGTGAATCGACCGAACTTTTATGAAAGGTTTTATTGCTCATTGGGATGATGCCGCTGCAGATGCTGCAATTGCAAGAGATTTTCTTATTACTAATGCTGCTAATTTTGGTATAGCCGCACCAGCTGCAGACGTTAATGAAGCCGCTACAAGAGTATCACTTATTGCTGCTTGTAATAATATTGCAGTAGCTCCACCTGGAGCAGCTGCAAACGGCGTTGCAATGTTGAATTTGATTAATAACACAATTAACATAAGACATCCACGTTACAATGAAGGTTTTGCTAGGAGAAAAGAACTTGCAGCAGTATCACGTCAAATTACAATGATGCTGCCACTAAGTACAATATTTGGCTTTTGTAGGGACTACAACAAAGTATTTCGTGGAGTTGGACATGCACTTATTTTAGATCGAGCAGAACAAAACGACTGCCTGTTTAGGTCAGGCGGAGCTGATGTACAGTTTATCATAAACTTGCGCTATGGATGCCACGAATAACTCCGTCAATCGATAAAATGTCAGATTTAAACAGCATACTCGATAAACATACAAAGAGAATTTATTTTCAACAACATAAAATATATCAAACAGCAGTTCCAAATACTACCGACTACACATGGCGAGCTACAACAACATCAAGCGAACAACTGCCGAGGCAATTATTTGTTGCATTTCAACAGCAAGCGCGACGTGGTAACCAACAACAAAATAATGCGATATTTGATAACGCTGATGTTAGGCGAATATATGCTAGACTAAATTTTAAGCAATATCCAGAACGAGCAATAGAATGTAATTTTGCAGATGACGCTAATAAAAATATTACTCGACATTACATGTATCTGCTCGACGCAGTGCATAAATATCAGGATGTTGAAGATGGATCTCAGATATCAGTAGAGGAATTTCGTACACTTTATCCAATATTTTATTTTGATGTTAGTAAACATAGCGAGCGAGCTGTTGACTCAACAGCTGATATTGAAATTACTTGGACATTAGGAGCAATTCCAGTAGAGCAGCTATACGTGTACGCGCTAGTGATCAGCGACAGATTTATTACGATTGATTATGTTGGAGGTAAAATGACAGTGCAAGTTTAATCTGCAATCTGTATATAAGATGACAAAATATATTATAAAAGAAATATATTTGACTGATGGTCAAGTTAAAAAATTAGCAGCTGCTGTTGCAAAGCAGAGACAGGTATCATTAAAAATCAACCCTGACATTTCCAAGGGTATTTTAACAAAATTAATGTTGACAACAAAAACAAATAAATAAATACATTCGTAAATAACCTTTTGTTTTAAATTTAAGTGCCGCACAAATAACAGCGATGTCAAAACAAGGTGGTTTCTTTGGTCCGGCATTATTAGTGATAGCCAGAACGTTATTTCCTAACATTTTGCCGGTGTTAGGTACATTAGGACTAGCAGCAGCGTCTGGAGCAATATCTGGCGCAACGAAAAAAGCAATTAAAGGTCGTGGTATTGTTGGCAGTGGTATAAAGAAAATAGTCTAAAGATAAATTTTATGTGACTGATAAATATAAAATGCCACAACGGAAAACAAAATCGTCGAAAAAAAGGAAAACAAAGCGTCCTCGAACAAAACAAGGAGGATTTCTTCCTTTACTTTTAGCGGGACTAGCGGGAAGTATACTACCAAATCTGCTAGGAATAGGAGGACGAGGACTAACATTGCCGGGAACACGGCCACCCCGCTAAGTAACTTTGATATACTTGATAAGTTAGGATCGGTTCCCGGATTCCACGGAGTTTATTCTAAGGATTAACTTACTAACATCTCAGCTGTAGGTTCCTGCGCGATAAATATACAAGATTTCAACGACAGATCTGGTACACATTGGGTAGCAGTTTATAATAACAATTATTTTGACTCGTTTGGACTTCCTCCGAGCGACGCAATAAAAAAATATATATATAAAAAATATAAAATAATATATTATTCGTCCAATCAACTTAACCTGTTGGAACTTTTGCTTGTGGATATTATTGTATAATGTTCATTAAACAAATGTCCCAGCCTAAATTTAATTTTTTAGATTTTATTTTACAGTTTGAGAAGCAACCTTCTCACGCTAATGATGAGATTGCAATAAATTTTTGTAAAGCTATCTAAAGCTTACTAGTAATTTTATCTAAATTACAAATATATAATGTCAACATATTGTCTCAAATGTAAAACTAAAACAGAAAATATCAATGAAACAACAGAAAAAACAAAGAACAACAGGATGATGCTAAAAAGTATTTGCGCAATTTGTGGAAAAAGAAAAAGTATGTTTTTAAAGAAATTATCCCCAGCGATAAAGTCGTTGGGAGCTGGTTGCCCTGAGTTATTTTAGTAGACGACTAATTAATAGAATGAGATGCAAGTTTGATTGTAATAGAGATTTATGTCTTGAGCAAAATAAAATTGTCACACACTGTCAACAATGCAACAACAGAGAAATAATAGGAACAGGTATAGACATACATAAAGTAATTGGCAAATTGCCAAAACCAAAAGGAGGCTGGACATTTCCAGGCCACAAATATACTGGACCTTACAATCCTCTTGATAAACAACTAGATGAAAATGATAATCCGCTGCCAAGACAAGAACCTTACAATCAAGTTGATGCATTAGCAATGCGCCATGATATCTGCTACCGGGACAAGGAGCAAGATAAGGCTGGTTGTGATAAAGTAATGTTAGACGAACTTCGTGATATGAAACCGATAAATTGCGAGAACGATTTGATAGAAAGTTGGTGCGGGGTTTTATTGGAGCAAAATATAAATTAGGACTCGGTGAAGAATTGTATGATGATATTGCAGCTGAATTACACAAACCTAAAAAAAAAGTTTACGCGACGTAAAGTTGTCGCAAATGCCGTTGATGACATCTGGGCGATAGATTTAGTAGATGTGTCAAATCTTGCCGAATTTAATGATAATAAAAAATGCTTGTTTAATGTCATACATATTCTTAGTAAATATGCTTTTAGTATACCCGTTCCGGATAAAACAGGAAAATCGATGACTGATGCATTAAAACAAATTGTTGTTAACACGGAAAGAAAACCAAATAGAATCTGGACTGATCATGAAGCAGAAATTTTAATAAAACATTTGAACAGTTTTTAGAGCAAAATAACATTTAAAAATATGTTACAGGAATTGAGGGAAAAAGCGTCATCGTTGAAAGATTTAATCGCACGCTCAACGAAAAAATACACAAATATTTGACAGCTAAAAATACGAGTAAATATACTGATAATTTACAAAACATTGTTGATGAATATAATAACACGAAGCACCGAACCACCAAAATGTCGCCAAACGACGCAATTAAAAATCCAATATTAGCAAATGAAAACATGTACCGCAGACATAAATTTAAAGTTGGTGATAAAGTTAGAATTTCTTTAACGAAAAAAAATTTGAAAAAGGATTTACTTCAAACTGGAGCGAAGAAGTATTTGTTGTTGATAAAGTACTTTTAACAATACCTGTAACATACTCGTTAAAAGATTTATTAGGTGGACCTATAACTGGCAGTTTTTACGAGCAGGAACTTCAGAAAACTGAACAAGACGTTTTCATTATCGAAAAAGTTATTAGGAAAAAAGGCAATAAAGAGTTTAGTTAAGTGGCGCGGGTATAGCGATTAATTTAATAGTTGGATACCAACTAAGTCGATCCAATAATGTTATTATAAATTTGTTCGTATTTCACAAGTACGGATTTACATTTGATAGTTTTACATAACGAAATTAAATGTAATTTTCTTGCATCATCAACTGGCATTAAATTGAATATTTTAGCAAAATTACAATCGTATTTTATGCTCCTTTGCTGGCCAGTTCTTTTTAGATTTAAAAACGGTTTGATAAGCTGCCAAAATATTTGTTGTTCGGCAACAGTAAAATTAAATTTTATTAGTTTTTTAGCAATGTGATATCGTTCAGTTGTCGGTCTGCTGTAATTTTTTCTGTCAGAGACGGCGACTATCTCATCTTCATCGTCATTATTAAATAAAATATCATCTTTGCTATAGCTAGCAAATTTGTCTATTATATCATTAGTGATTGTAATATTGTCTGCGACTTTGTCGTTAGTGATTGTATCACTTGCGATTGTATCTTCCGCATATATATCAGCAAGTCGTTTCATCAAGTTCATATTATAATATACTTTTATCTAATTTATTGTTATAAGATGACTAACGAGGTAAAATATCACCAAAAAGTTAATATATAAAATTATAAGGAACTAGCTGAGACAGTTAGAAAATGTCTGTCGGGATGTAGTGCTTATTCTGTTGACGTTATTGTAATGCAGGGCGAAAATGATAGGATATTACTAACAGCAGCAGAAAAAATAAACTTAACGATAGCGCAATAATGAGGCTGAAATTTGATAAAGATGATATTATAGCGTTTGCACATAATTGCTCAACTAAAACCGAGCTAGCAAATATATTTAATCATCGTATCTAAAGATAATCCAAGCATCGTATTCGCTTGAAAAAGCTGATCTTGTTATTCTATCGGCAACAAATTTTACTACCCTGGAATTTATCTTGTAGTATTGAGCAGCAGACGAGATTGAAGGAAATTTGATTTCCTCATCTGTTTCGAGATTAAATGAAACAACACCTCGTCCTTTTCTCAAATTTTCCTGCTGGGTAACTAGTTCTAAATTTTCCATTCGATTGTCAGTCTTTACGTTAATGATGTGATTAATAACCAAACCATTAGGTATAGGTCCGTTAAACGTCTCGTAAACAAAACGATGGCTAAGATAATTAACTTGATCGGTTAGTGTTCCTCTGACAGTTATCGTGAGATACCCCATATTATTCATAAAACCAACAACTTTTTTAGTTTTTCTTCTTCGAATAATTCCCTTATCATTTGCCTCGTATAAATCAAATACCGGATGCGGCTGAAATTCGTTTTGTAAAGATAAGTTTTCAATATTGTCATCAGTGTCCGCGCCGTTAACATGATATACACGTTGTCTTTCTGGAATTTCGTCACAGAACAAAGTGTAAATAAAATCTTTCTTTAATATTTCCGTTCTCTCAGCATTATCACCTTTATCGCTAATCTTATAACCTGCTGGCGTTGCTTTACCAACAGATTTTTGAGATTGTATGTTAATAACCGAACCAAGTGCATTACCAGCGTACAAGTTGTACTTGAGGTGAACGTAATAATACTCTTGCTCGTTTGCGTTTGTCATATTTTGTTTCATTATACTATAAGCATTTTATATCTCTAATTGATTTTTCAACTAGCCTGCGGTGAGTTATCGATCGAACAATTAATTAGAGATATAATATTACACTATCTATAACAATGCTGAAATTACGTGATATAGCCAAGAAGAGCCTTATGGGAGAACCTGAAAAAATAGCGACTGCCTTTAAAGGATTTGACAACAGTTATCGGTTCGATAAACAAATCGTACTGGTAAATTTCACTGCAACAAATCTCTATCATTTGCTAGAGCCAACTGTAAAACGTGAACTTGAAAAACATAAGGGTCTGAGAATATCAGTGCAATATCACGTTATATTTTCAAAGCTACTTGTGACAGACAAGGAAATTGCAGACCCTTACATAAACGCAAAATCAAGGCGTGTTTTGCTTGGGACTAATCTTTCATCACTAGCTGATGAAATACACCAGGAAATTTGGAAAAAGATAGAAGAATTTACCGAATCGGGTTCGGGTTGGAAGTTTGAAATTATTACTGAAATTTTATTTCACACAATAAAATATAACGTATTACGCGGTAGTTCTTATACTGACCTACCACAAAAAATAAAAAATAAAAAATGCTGTATAAACGTAAAGAACGTCGATAACTGATGTTTTCAGTGGGCTATTCTTTCTGCGCTATTTCCAGCAGAACAAAATGCTGATCGCGTTGACAAGTATTTTAGTCACGTAACAAAATTAAATTTTAATGGCATCGACTTTCCAGCTGCAGAAAATCAAATACCAAAGTTTGAAGAGCAAAATAATGTTTCAATAAATGTTTTCGGACTAGATGAAAAAGAAAACGTCTATCCGAGATATATTTCAGAAAAAGCTTCACAATCGACAATAAACTTGCTGTTTTATAAAAAATCATTACGTTTGGATTAAAAACTTTAATGGACTAGTTGGCAGACAGAATAGTAAACAAAACAATAAAAAGTTCTTCTGTTATCGCTGCTTGCACGGTTGCTCTAACAATGAAAAATTTCAAAAGCATTTGCATTACTGTAGTGAAGTACAACGAATAACAATGCCGTCCAAAGAAAATAGTTTATTACAGTTTGTCAATAATAATCACAAACTAAAAATTCCTTTAGTTATATACGCTGATTTCGAATGCTTACTTCAGCCTGTACTTGGCGTAGAAAATAATCCTAACAAATCGAGTACAAGAAAAACTCAAAATCATGTTCCATGCGGAGTGGCGTACAAAATAGTTCGCTGTGCTGATTCAAGTTTATCCAAACCAATCAAATTATATCGTGGTAAAAATCCAGCTGTTTGGCTTCTCAAGCAGTTGATTAACGAAGTTGATATATTTAATCGTTTAAAAAGAATAACCCCAATGATAAAACTGACATCTCAACAAGAATCTGATCATGAACAAGCGGAATTTTGTTATATTTGTGAAAAAGCTTTTTACGTTTCTGATAATAAAAAAATACGTGACCATTGTCATCTAACAGGGCAATATCGTGGAGCGGCTCATGATAAGTGTAATTTAAAATTTCACGCTCCAGATTTTATTCCAGTTGTTCTTCACAATTTTAGAGGGCATGATAGTCATATTATAGTAGAAGCTTTTGGTGATCCTGAAATAAAATCTTGTTTAAAACTCGATAACGTAATCAAGTGTATTCCAGATAATTTTGAAAAGTATATGTCAGTTACTTTAGGTAAGTTGCGTTTTATTGGCAGCCTACAGTTTATGGCAGCATCATTGGATGAGCTAGTGAAAGATTGTAGCGAGTTTAATAACCTACGAGACTGTTTTGGAGATAAATTTAATCTATTGACAAAAAAAGGAGTATTTCCGTATGAGTATCTCGACGACTGGAGCAAATTTGATGAAATTTCTTTACCTGACAAGGATAAATTTTATTCACAACTAAAAAATGAAAACATAACTGATAGCGAGTATAAGTACGCACATGATATTTGGAAAGAATTTGATTGTAAGACGTTTGGTTATTATCATGATTTATACTTGAAAACTGACGTGTTATTGCTGGCGGACGTATTTGAAAGTTTTAGGAAAGTGAGTTATATCAATTACGGACTTGATCCTTGTTGGTATTACTCTTCCCCTGGGTTATCTTGGGATGTTCTGTTAAAGTTTAGTAAAGAAAAGTTAGAATTACTGACTGACGTTGATATGTTCAATTTTATCGAAAAAGGTAGCAGAGGCGGTATTAGCGTTATAACAAAGAAATATTCTGAAGCAAACAACAAATGCCTGAGAGAGTACAATCCTAAGCTTCCTTCGAAGTATATAATTCATCTAGATTGTAATAATTTGTAGGGTTATTCTATGGCCGAACCAATGCCCTTTGGTGGATTTCGTTGGATTACGACTGAACAATTTCTATCGGAGACAGAAAAAAAGATACCTGACGATGTTTCGTATTTCGTTGAAGTTGATCTCGATTATCCAACTTCGCTACACAATTTACACAACGATTATCCTTTCTGTGCGGAATCAATGGTAATAGATTATAGCATGTTATCTCAAGAACAACAAGCGATAGCATCACCAAGACAAAATTCTATGGTAAAAAAACTAGTACCAAATTTACTCGATAAGAAAAATTATGTTTTGCATTACAGAGTTTTAAAACAAGCAGTAGATGCTGGCCTTGTTTTGAGAAAAGTTAATAGAGTTTTAAAGTTTAATCAGTCACCTTGGATGAAAGGTTATATTAACTTAAACACTTCGAGAAGAGCTGTAGCGAAAACCTATTTTAAAAAAAAAACTTCTTTAAGCTTATGAACAACTCCGTTTTTGGTGAGACAATGGAAAATATTAGAAAACGAGTAAATATCGAGCTAGTTAATGATATCAATCGCAGGAATAAACTTGTGTCAGACGATGATTTTGTTAGCATGAAAATTTTTTAAGAAAATCTTGTCGCGATACAAAGAAGAAAAACAAATCTAAAACTAAATAAGCCAATTTACGTTGGAGCTTCCGTGTTAGATTTATCAAAGTGGCTCATGTACGATTTTCATTACAATTATGTTAAAAATCTGTGGCCGTCAAGTAGACTATTGTTTACTGATACCGACTCGCTCGTGTATGAAATCGAATGTGAGGACGTCTATCAGGATGTATACGATAATCGACATCTGTTTGATCTTTCCGATTACCCTCGTGACAGTAAATTTCATGATGACACAAATAAAAAGGTTATTGGTAAGTTCAAAGATGAAATGAACTCGAGCATCATCAATTACTTTATTGGATTGCGCAGTAAAATGTACGCCGTATTGCTAGACAATAATAAAATAACAAAAAAAAAGCAAAAGGTCTGCCTTGCGATTTTGTTAAAAAGTTTATGAAATTTGATGATTACAAGTACGCACTTGACGGCGGTGTTAGTTTTATAAGAGCAATGGCTATTCGAACAAATCATCATAAACTCGAAACAGAAGTCATTATCAAACGCGGTTTAAGTAATTTTGATGACAAACGTTATTGCGAAAATGGAGTAGATACATTTGCACTTGGGTATTGTTGTGATAATAGATCTATACTCGATATTATATTCGACGGCTAGGGTATGTAATTTTGTGTGAACAATAAAAATAATGTTTGAAAATTTGACAGTGACAAATAGCTACAATAGCAAGATCAAATATCTAATGATAGACGGCAAACAGTTGACAGTTGAAATTAATAATGAAATATCAGGTATATGTTTTGCTGCAGCTCGTGACAAGCTAAAACTTTCGCTTATCAGATCTGGTGACAGCGAGTATTTCAATTACCTTGAACAACTGAGCCAGAAGTTATCAGCAGGATTTAAAAACTTTCATGATCCAATCAGTCAACAAAAATATACTAAACTTACCATCGATCTCGATCGGTCAAAAGTATATTTTATCGACAAAAAATATCCTCTTAACAAACTGCAAATAAAAGATTTGTTCCAATGTCGTCGCTGTTTGAGCGGCAAAGTAAAATTCTGTCTCTATTATCGTGATGATGAAATATTTCTAATATCAACGGTTGAAACATTGATAATTGGTGATGAGGTCTAAAGTTTAGAAATAATGTTTCACTTACATTCTTACTCTAGCGAATAAATCCTACGCGTAATTAAAGGGGGTAGAGGTCCTGAGCTAGAAATCTCCTGGCTAAAATCTGGAAGTCTTGTTGGGATAGGGATTGGTGGGTCTCCGAGATGGTAATTTATATTTGTTTGGAGGGTCTCTGAGATAAATTTGTTTAGAGGTGGGTAAAGGTCTTGGATTATATTTTAGGTAGAAATCTCCTAGCTAAAAACTGAAAGTCATTTTGGGATAGGGGTTGGAGGGTCTCCGAGATGGTAATTTATATTTGTTTTGAGGGTGGGGAGAGGTCCTGGAGATAGAAGTCTCCATTTCCCTTACTACTGAAGCGAGTAATTTATTTTGGTACTCGTATTAGATCATAACCCTATTCAAAATCATGTCGTCCACTTGCGCATTGGCAGAACTGGGTAAACAATTGGGATATGAAGGGGGAACTTTACGACAGTTTATTAAGGAAGAACAAAATAGGGAGAGAGAGCGACGCGCCGAAGAGCGACAAGCCGTAAAGGAAAGGCTTCAAGCTGAAAAGAAGATATTGGAGGTAAGCGCGCGTATTGAAAAAGAGAGACTTCAGGAAGAGCGCGATGAATTAGAGCTAAGTGTGCGTATTGAAAAGGAGAGGATTGAATTTGTTGTCCGTGCAGAGTGGGAAACAGAGCGCGAGAAATTGGAGGTAAGCGAACATATTGAAAGAGAGAGAGCCGAGTGGGTTTCCAAACAACAGAGGGAAAAAATAGAGTTAAAAGGGGAAATCGAAAAAGAGAAAATAACACGAATGGACACTTGAGAGAGAGAGAGAGAGAGAGAGAGAGAGAGAGAGAGACAGACAGACAGACAGACAGACAGACAGACAGACAGACAGAGAGACAGAGACAGAGACAGAATGATTACGACTGGAGAGCGATAGGGAATCGCAACTGGGTAGATTAAAAAAATCACAATTTCAAGCATAAGAAAATAGGGATGACTTGGATAGTTACCTATTAAGATTCGAAAGATATGCTGCTGCACAAAAACTTAAAAAGGAAGATTGGGCATTACAGCTTAGCACTTGGCTGAAAGGTAGAGCTTTAGAAGCGCACTCAAGGATACCTAGTGTAGACGCAGTGAATTACGATTGTTGAATGACGCATTGCTGAAAAGGTTTTAGCTCACTGAAAAGGGTTTTAAGGATAAAGTTCCGATTTAGGAAGCAAGAAAACGGAGAAAACTTCGACTAGTTTGTATATAGGATATCTAATTGCCTATTCCGTTGGTTAGCTTGCGGGGGAGTCGCAAAGACTTATGATGCGGTATGTGATTTTCTCATCAGAGATCAGTTGCTAGCAGTATATAGTAAGGAACTATTCCAACACTTAAAAGAGAAAACTATCAATAGTGCAAGTGAGATGGATAAGCAAGCAGATGTATTTGCTGACGAACGCCGAGCGGTTCTGAATGTGGTGGCTCGGGATACGAGAAGTCCTTGGGAAAGTAAGCAGATGAATTCAGATAGGAGTAGTTTAGGGAGGATTTTTTAGGGAGGATTTTTCCATAAGACCAAAAGGAGGAATTGGGTAGGTCAGATCAGACGGGATCTAAAAGTCAGGTTAGCACCAATCAAAACATTAAATGTAGCGGTACAGAGCGAGGGGTTAGTGAACGGGGTCAGAGCTTCATTGGTTAGAGATACTGGGTGTAATACTGTTGTTGTTAAGCAGAGTCTTGTGAGGCCAGATTAATACCTGGGAAAAACAGTGTCGGTCAGAATGATGGACAATACTGCAGTACAGGTGCTGACTGCATGCGTCCATATCGAAACACCCTATTGGGCAGGCGCGGTGACAGCGTGTTGCGTGAAACGACCGTTGTATGATTTAATCATAGATAATATAGAAGTAGTGAATCCCGTAGCGCCAGGGTTAGCAATGGCCGATATCCCAACTTCCATGGCGATTGAAGCTTCATCGCAAGCCGCGGAGTTTGAGAAACCTTTGCCGAAACTGAAAGTACCCGACGCCATACCAATGATATATAAAGGGGCAAATAGTAAAAATTGTGTTCTTTACTCATATAGTAAAATGATGTATTCAATCAAATAGTGAAAAATGAGGTATTTTACTCAAATCTTAAAATAATGAAACGATGGGACAGATATCATACAAAATATCTTTACAGTCCCAAAACCCGAAAATTATCCCACGGCTAAAAGATTACATGTATAGAGTTACACAAAACATTCCGTCACTAGGACACTTGGCTACCAGTCACACCGGTCAATCATGCAGTCAGCATTATAGGTATTCACCGACCACTATTCAATTCCTTGGTCAATCAAGCAATCAGCACCCACCAATCGGTCAGCAACGCAAGATTACTCCGTAATGTAAAGATTTCGTCCTACGGTGAGGCATTTATACACAGCTAATATAGCCCTACATCGTCTGTGCGCTTGATGAATATCGGTTTTTTCCCATCGAAAGCACTTTGCACGTGCGGCATAGGATGAACCGAACTCACTGTTTCGAAATATTGTACACTATACATAAATCACCCTCGGGTATCTTTGTACACAGAAAAAGAAACCCGAGTACATGTATTTAAAAAATAAAGGTATTTATACAATTCCGTGACAAGAGAGAAATCTAATTTCTTCGTTCCCTTTCTTTACTTTCCTCTTGTGAATTTCTTGACACAAATTTTTCTACAGATACAAATTGAGAGTTTGCTCCTACAAGTCCGATCCTAACTTCCTTGTAGGTCTTGTCTTGAAATTCTTTTGGCAATCCTCGAATATTACTTTTCAATTTGGCTTAAATACTAGACTTCAAAGAGTGAATGGTGCTATGCAACTTTTAACTCCTAGCCAATCTGGTTTCTTAAACAGTATGGTGTGCAAAAGGTCGTAGACACTTATACTACTTGGATCCCACCAAAGGAAGGTATTGACAGTGCGGAGACCATTGAACATGTTTCAGATAAGCTTAGTCTTTCTGCTTCCTTTTGAATGATATATAAAGGGGCATTAATTGAGGAACAAACTAAAGTCGAGTCGTTGTCAGTAATCAGAAAGAAAGCCGCGTCGGGGGAAATCATGAAATTCAAAGGCGGGGTTAGTCATAGATTCAAATATAACAACAATATTTTACATTGGGAGCAAACTACTCGTGAGGGCAGACGATTTACATAGGTAGTGGTGCCACAGAACTATAGACCTCATGTGTTGAAGTTAGCACACGAGTCAACGATAGGGGGTCATTTGGGGTCAACGAAAACCAAAGACCGAGTATTTATGGAGTTTTACTGGCCAGGGGACCATGGCGATATAACGAGATATTGCAGATCATGTGACATTTATAAAAAAAAACACAATATAAGGGGAGAGTTAAGCGCGTACCCCTGGATTAAATGCCTCTGATTGAAACTACATTCAAACGCGTGGCGGTAGACATTTTGGGTTCGTTATCCCCCTTTACAAAATGAAAAAATAGATACATCTTGACCATGGTCGATTATGCATGCAGGTACCCGGAAGCCGTCACTCTACCATCCATCGAAACTGAGTGAGTGGCCGAAGCCTTAGTGGAAATGTTTAGTAGGCTAGGGATACCGGAAGAGATTCTGACGGACTGTGGGTCGCAGTTCACCTCAGAACTCATGGCAGAAGTTAGCAGACCTATATAGATCAGGCAATTATGGACCACTCCATATCACCCAATGTGCAACGAGCTAGTTGAAAAGTTCAATGGAACACTCAAACAAATGTTGCGACGGATGTGCGCGGAACGTCCGAACACTTGGGACATATCTCCATGCAGTGTTGTTTGCGTACCGAGAGGTGCCCCAAGAGAACCTAGGATTCTCGCCTCTCGAACTCTTATATGGGAGAACGGTACGATGGCAGATGAAGATTTTAAGACAGCTATGGTCGGATGATGTCGCAGACGACGAAACTCGAACCACATACCAGTACGTATGTGATTTGAAGGACAAGTTGAGAGAAACTTGTGCAATAGCCCACGAAACGTTAAGGCAAGCTAGTGGTCGTGCGGCGAGGTATTATAATTCCAAAGCTCGCGATAGAAAATTCAAAACGTGGGACAGAGTTTTGGTTTTACTTCCGACTGATAAAAACAAGTTAGTGTTGCAGTGGAAGGGTCCGTATACCGTTGAAGATGAAAAGGGAGGGATGTATTACACTACTGATGTGGAGGGGAAAGTGCCGCATGTTCCATATTAACTTGTTAAAACGCTATTACGATCGAGCAAATGCGCAAAGAGAACAAGGAGCTTAAATGTGGTCAGTGTAGCCATCATCGAGGATGATGATGAGGGACAAGAGTCCGTTACAGGGCTTATTTTGAATGAATTGCTCGAGTATGAAATGGGAAAGACTGGAGTCAATGTGAGTACCGACTTGACGGAATGTCAAAGAAATGAGCCTCAGGATCTCGTTGAGAAATACCTGGACGTATTTTCGGACAATTCCGGTCAAACAGATGTTCTAGAACATAGTATTAAACTTACGTCACATGAGCCATTTCGGGTCAAGGGTTACCATATGCTTCGTGCATCCAGAGATATCATCGAAAAGGAAGTGGACGAAATGCTAAAGTTGGGGGTCATAGAGAAGTCAGGTTCCCCTTATGTATCACCTGTCGTCCTAGTTAAAAAGAAAGATGGAACGAACAGGTTCTGCATTGATTTTCGACAATTAAATAAGCAGACGGTATTTGACTCCGAACCCATACCAGATGTAGAGAGCATCTTCGTACGTATGGCAGGACACAAATATATCACGAAGCTGGATCTGAAAATGGGATATTGGCAGATACCACTGTCGGTGGAAACAAAAGAAATGACGGCGTTCGCCACTGAGAGTGGATTATCCCAGGTTCGAATTTTACCATTCGGCCTGGTAAACGCCGGGGCTAACTGCGTAAAGCTAATGCGAAAAGTGATGCAAAGGCTTCAGCATGTAGAGACTAATATCGACGATATCTTTATATACAGCAATGCATGGGAAGTGCATCTGTGCGATGTTGCCAGGGTTCTAAATAGATTACGTAAGGCTAAATTGACTGTAAAACCTGTCAAGTGCAACATAGCGTATGGAAGTTTAGAATGTTTAGGACACGTAGTAGGCGGGTGGGGTGGGGGTGTAAACGAGTTGAAAACCGAGCCCAAGAAACTTGCTGCAATTGGGGATGCATTGCCACCCGAATAAAAAAAGAATTAAAAAAAAAGTCAGGTAATTCATTGTGTTAGCGGGATATTATCGCAAATTCATCTCTAATTTCGCGGCCATTGCAAGTCCTTTAACGGACATGACTAAAAAGGGACAACCAAACAAGATTCAGTGGGGTGAAATCAGGATAGGGCTTGTAACACTCTGAAGAAGCTGCTAACAGAAGCCCCCATACTGAAATTGCCAGAACTAAATAAAGTGTTTATTCTAAGAACAGATGCACCAGAGATAGGACTAGGACTGTGCTATTACAGGAACAGGATGGAGTCAAACTCGCAGTCGCCTATGCCAGCAGGAAATTGCTTCCGAGGGAAAAGAATTTCTCAGTGATAGAAAAAGAGTGTTTGGCAGTCCTCTTGGGAATACACAAATTCCAAACCTACCTCCATGGCCGAGAATTCAATCTGGAAACTGACCATCATCCTCTTTTTTACCTCAATAAGGCCAAAATTAATAATTCACGGTTGATGCGATGGGCCTTGGCTTTACAACCGTACAGATTCCGTATTAAAGCTATAAAAGGTGCGGTATATGCAGACGCAGATTATCTCAGCAGAAGTTAAACCATTTTTATTAACCATATTATGTGATTTCGTAGTCTTGAAAAGTAGGTATACTTTTTTGAAGAGGGGAGGTGTGTTACGTGTTACGAATATGTAATTAAATTGCTTGTGTGTTAGTTTTAAATTCTTTTTTATTTTATTTTTGTTTCATTACATTTTATTGTAATGATTATTTTCATGAGATCTGATATTTTTATAAAAATTCAGCCTTTCGTTTTGACCTGATTTGAACGTAAAAGGTATCACATTATCAGTATTTTTAGCTCATCTTGGTTGAGACGTTTTGTAAACATTAAGTGAAAATGATTGGCTATTACCAAGGTCGTGTTCGGCCCACGTGTTAGCTGAGTTGTAAACAGCCTTTTTATTATTTATTTCCTGTGTGGGAATCTGATTCTTAGATAGCGCACGTGTAAATTGGCATTTTCTACTGGGCTGTTCAGATTAGTGATCACGTAGCCCGTCACTTGAGCCACTATGTGATCTTAAATCCTGGGTTTAAAACAGACGCTCTCTAGTAGATTTATCGGTCGTATTTTAAACCTTGAGGGCTCAAGAGGTTTTTATTGTTGCCAGTTTGTTCTGAAGTTCATCTATTGTTTTGGGATTTAATAATTCATATTCTCTAGAAAACCAAACAAGTGCTTTTCTTTATGAATATTCTGGGACAAAGACATTCGCTGGAAATTTATTCTGGAATTCTAAACAAAACATTATAAATTGTGATTCAACGAGGAACTGTTGCCTTCTGTACAACGACCACATCTGACATCATCGCCTTCGATATTGGAACTTCATCGAGATTTGAACCTGGATTCAATTAGAACTGTTTAGTGATAGGACTTATGTTTTACAATTCTAGGATAAATTTTTGGATTATTTTCACAAACCGTAAGTCCTATATCATATTTTTACCTTGTTTTCTAGGCACATAAATTATTTTGTTAAAACTGACAAAGCTTGCTGACTTCACTCTTTTCTTTTGTTGCTATTGTACGAGCCTACACGTAACAAGAGAAAAGTGGGGACTCGTCTGGGATATATAAATTTTGGCTAAATATTTCAGAAAATTGTTTTTTGAAATTTAAATTCCCCTAGTTGTTTTAAATCCCAAGTACTATTTCACATTTTGTTTGAAATCTTTAGTGAAAACAACAGGCTTTTTTCACAATGTCATTAAAAGTGGAGACTTTTCTTTCTAGTCCTACTCATGAGCAGTTGGATAGTCTAACAAAAGACGAGTTGCTTGAACTTGCCAGAAAATACGATCTTTCTGAGGCAAAATCTTCCTTAACAAAACAAGAAATTAAAAACATTTTCATTCAGTATTTGCTAGAGAAGAATGTTTTCGATAAAAGTGTTTCGGCTTCGGTCAGTAAGTCTGTGTCAGACTCTGACATAAAGTAAAGGAATTAAAAATGAAATACAAGATGGAATTAGAGTTAAGGAGACTGCAGCTTCAGAAAGATAAAGAAGAGAAACAATTGCAGTTGCAATTAGAAGAGAAGCAATTGCAATTGCTATTTGAAAAGGAGGAGAGAGAGAGACAGGAGAGTGAGAAAGATAGACAATTACAATTTGAAAAAGAGGAGAGAGAGACAGTAGAGGGAAACAATTAGAATTTGAAGAAGAGGAGAGAGAGACAGGAGAGGAAGAAAGATAAACAAATGCAGTTACAATTTGAGAAAGAGGAGAAAGAGAGACAGACAGACGCAATTACAAAGAGAGAAAGATGAAAGGAAATTTCAAATTAAAATGAAAGAAATGGAGCTGGCAAGCGGAAAGCACGATCCCACTTCACATACAAATTCAAGTTTTGATATTACAAGAAATATCAGGTTAGTGCCCTTTTAGAGAAAAGGAAGTGGACAAATATTTTCCTCGTTTTGAACAAGTTGCAGAATATTTGAAAGGGCCAAAGGTACATTGGACTCAATTACTACAATGTGTACTAATTGGTAAAGCTGGTGATATTTACCAATGTCAGTTCATCAAAGTTCTGACTATGATTTGGTTAAGGAATGCATCTAAAAGGGTTATACGTTAGTCCATGAGGCTTATCGGCAAAAGTTCAGGAACTATAAAAAAGAAGCTGGACAAACTTATGTTGAATTTGCAAGAGAAAAAGAGCAGTTATTTAAGAGATGGTGATTAGCCGAGAAAGTTGAACATGATTATGAAAGTCTCGAACAACTTGTATTACTTGAAGAGTTCAAGAACTGTGTTCCTAATGGCATTAAGACTCATCTTGAAAAGCATGAGATCGAAACCTTGGAAAATGATGCTCCTGCTGCTAACAAGTATTCCTTAACTCATGAAGTTCCTGTTGTAGGCAAATCTTTCACTCAGAAGTCTACTGGTAGAAAGTTATTTCAACCTCATACAACTCGTTCTAAAACTCAATCTGGCACAACTTTTAAAAATCAAGCTTCTGATAAACTTGATTCAAAATCCTTGTCTATTCCTACGTGTACCTATTGCAAGAAAAAAGGACACATAATTTCTGATTGCTTCAAATTGAAATATAGGCATCAGAATCAAGATAGAACTATCCCAAATGCTCTTATTTCTAAGAGGTCAAGGGCACGGTCATGTATTGAAAGCAATACATTTGTTGGGTCTAATAAACCCCAGTCTGATTTTATTATGGAGAATTATGAACCATTCATGTCGAAGGGTTCTATATCACTCTTGGGTGATTTGGCTAATCCTATCCCTATTAAAATTTTAAGGGATACAGGAGCTTCTCAGAGTCTTTTATTGTCAGGTACTTTACCTTTTTCTGAGAAGTCCTGTTATCATGAGAATGCTCTCATTCAGGGAGTAGAGTGCGGCTTTGTTCATGTTCGTCTCCATTCTGTAAATATGTCATCAGACTTTGTTTCAGGACCTGTGACAGTCGGAATAGTGTCTTCTTGACCCGGCATTCATTTATTGCTAGGCAACGACCTAGGTGGAGACAAGATTGTGGTTAATCAACTTGTAACTGACAAGCCTTCTTTGGATCAGAAAGTTGATCCTATTGGAAAAGAATACCCTGAGTTATACCCAGCTTGTGCAGTTACTAGAACTATGGCAAAGAAAGCTCTTGAGACTGATTTTGATAAGGAAAATATTCCTTTAGCTGACACATGTATTGGTTAGGCTTTTGATGAGGTCACTTTCACTTCTAATTTGGATCAGTCAAAAGATATTGATCACAGTGATCCTCTTTTAACTACTCATTCTCTTTTATCTAATCAGGGTGATAAAAGACAATCACTTGTCGTCGAACAGGAAAAAGTCATGAGATCTCCTATTTGTTTCAGAGGGCCATTAGTGAAATTGAAGCCACTGAAGTACCTGTCTGTTATTTCATTAAAGATGGAATTCTTATGAGGTACCTGCTAGTGACAAGTGGTCAGTGAACTATCAGATTGTAGTTGCAAAACCTTACAGACAGGAAATACTTAGTTTGGCCCATGAAACTCCTCTGGCTGGTCATTAAGGGATAAATAAAACTTATAACAAGATCTTGACTCACTTTTATTGGCCAAAAATCAAAAGTGATGTTTGTAAATTTTGTAGATCTTGTCATACTTGTCAAATGGTGGGAAATCCCAATCAGAAGACACCAAAGGCTCATTTGCAACCTATTCCTGCGTTTGACGAACCATTTAGTAGAATTATGGTAGATTGTGTTGGTCCCTGACCTAAGACCAAGTCAGGTAACCAATATTTGTTGACCATTATGTCTGCGTCAACAAGATTCCCAGAGGCAATTCCTTTGAGGAATATTAAAACCAAAACCATAGTAAAAGCTTTGATAAAGTTTTTTTACTCAATTTGGTCTTCCCAAATCTGTCCAATCGGATCAAGGGTCATATTTTATGTCTGGAATTTTCCAGAAAGCTATGCAAAAATTAGGCATTCAACAATTTAAATCTCCTGCTTACCACCCTGAGAGTCAAGGGGCTTTAGAAAGATATCATCAGACTTTGAAGAATATGATTGTCATATTGCTTTGATACGAGTAAAGATTGGGATGAAGGCATTCATTTACTTTTGCTTGCTGTTAGGGAGTCCGTTCAAGAATCTTTAGGATTCAGTCCCTTTGAGCTAATTTTCGGACATACTGTGCGTGGACCATTGAAGTTGTTGAAAGAGAAACTTCTTTCTAATGAAGATACTGAACTCAATCTTCTTGATTATGTTTCTGATTTTAAGCACAAGTTGTCAAAGGCTTGTGAGGTCGCAAGAGCAAATCTGCACTCTACTGATTTAAAAATGAAATGAAGATATGACAAAAACTCAAGGGATAGGAGTTTTCAAACTGGTGATAGAGTTCTCGCTCTCTTGCCCATACCACAAAATCCCTTTCAGGCTAAGTATTATGGTCCATACACGGTTGAATAGAAAGAAAATGATATAAATTACATCATAAATACTCCTGGGAGGCGAAATTAAAAACAACTTTTTCACATTAACATGTTAAAGGAGTATATTGAAAGAGATAGCCAAGTAAATCATGCAATTAATTTAGTTGTACTTGTCCGACAATCTGAGGATTTAAGTGAAGAAATTCAATCGGACTCTGTTGAATTTGGAGCGACAAATCTTCGGAATTCGGAAATTATGAACAATCTGGACCAGAAACTTTTACATTTGCAACAACAAGAAAGGAATGAACTGAAACAGTTATTATTCGAATATGAGCACTTGATTCCAGATATTTCTACAAGGACAAACAAAATTTTTCATGACGTTGAAATTGTAGATTCAAAACCTGTGAAACAACACCCATAGAGGATGAACCCTCTCAAACAGGAATACTTGAAAAAGGAAATTCAGTATTTGCTGGAGAACGATTTCAAAGAGCCCAGTAAACGTGATTGGAGTTCACCATGTATACGTGTTCCGAAACCAGATAAAACTTTCTGTATGTGCACTGATTATAGGAAGGTGAACAGTGTGACACAAAAATAAGATTCATTTCCATTACCAAGAATCGATGACTGTATTGATAAAATTGGAAGTGCCAAGTACGTCACAAATTTGACCTTCTAAAAGGATTTTGGCAAATTCGACTAACGGAAAGAGCAAAGGAAATTTCGGCATTTGTGACTCCAGATGGACTCTATCAATATAAGGTAATGCCGTTCGGGATGAAAGGTTCCGCAAGTACTTTTCAACGCTTGATGAATATGATTACTTCTGGTTTAGATAATTGTGATGCTTATATCGATGATGTCATCATCTACAACGATACCTGGAAAGAACATCTAGCAACAATTCGGAAACTCTTCGGCAGACTCACTGATGCAAATTTGACAATCAACTTATCTAAAAGTGAGTTCTGTCATGCTTGTGTGACATTCTAGGATATATTGTGAACATGGTCACGTTAAACCTATAGATGCTAAGGTCAAGGCTATCTCTGATTTCCCTGTGCCTCTCAGTAAAAAGCAACTGATGCGAGTTTTGGGTATGGCTGGATACTATCGAAAATTGTGTTCCAATTGTTATAATATTGCAGAACCTTTGGCAAACTTTGGACTGAAAAATGTCAGGAGTCTTTTGATAGGTTAAAAGCCATACTCAAAAGTGAGCCGGTTCTTACAGCTCCAAATTTCAATCAATCTTTTAAATTATCTGTTGATGCAAGTGATGTTGGGATTGTCTCGAACGGTTTTTCTTTTCTTAGTCTTTCTAGCTCTAAGGGTGTGAAGTCCTCTGAAGGGGTGCTTTCGTCGTCTTTTCTGCCTTGTCCTTGCTGTGGCGTCAGGGAGACAGGAATGCCTGACTCGGCAGCGTCCAGGGCATTTATAGGAGTTTCTCGTCGGGCCAAAATGTCTTTGCCTGTTTGGAGCAAGACATTTTTGCCTGCTCTCAAGAAAGCTTCTTTGGGGTTTTGTTTGTCGATGATATTTTGGAGAAATTCTTTACCTTGCGTCAACGCGGCATCTTTCAAGGCGTGCAATCCCCGTGTCACCATCGGTTTCAAAACAGGAGCCACCGAACGAAAGGCTGATTTTAACATATCTCCTAAACCATGTCCTCGCTGTCGAGCGACTCCTCGGTACACAGGATACATGACTGACAAAAAGTTGGAGTAATCGTTTTCGAAAATGGAGTTTCACTGTGATTTTCCCTCTGGTGAATGGAATATTTTGTCCTAGATTTAATTTTATAGCAATGTTGACGGTGTCGAAATACGACTTACTGACGGGTAAATAGTGAGGATGTACAAATTCGTGGTGAACATGATAAGTGTTTCCACCTTCCTCGTCAGCGTTCGTGGCAAAATCCACTTGGGAATTACACGCAGTAACGGTACGGAGGTGTCTCCCACCACGTTGTACTCCGCCACATCGGAGTACACAAAGATCAAATTCAGTCCTTGGTTCATTTCTACAGGGAATCTAAAATATTTCGCAAAATCCGAGTTACATGTCACAGCTGGTATTTCGTTTCTAATCTTGATCAACTTGAGGTCTCCACCCAAAATGTCATACAATTCAGGACAAAATATAATGGCCAATACTTTGTCCTCTGAAAATTTCATCTGTAGCGACGAGCTGTTTTGTGGTATTCGATCGTGACACTTTTTCTGGTTTTCTCCAAGACTTTACCAAACATGGCATTGAACCTGTCAGCAATGGCGTTCACCAAATGTTGACCACTAAAATAATAGCCTGAGGGAATTTTCAACCGATAAGTGGTCCGTTTAGTTTTGGGGTCTTGTGATTTCATAGAGTCACCTATGGTGCGTTCATCCAAGTGTTGTTGCACTTGCTGGTCATGAACTTCTACCTTAAAAATGTTTTGATTTTCGATGATGTTTTTGATTTGTGTAGGATGAATGATTTCCACTAAAGCCACTTCCCAATGGGCTTCGTGATCCAATTGGATGGCCTGAGGTAATTTGGTCGTGTAACAGCATAAGGTGTTATTGGGAAACACCTACATGGAACTGTCACTGGGTAACGTTAAGTAAAATTGGTTGTTCATAATTCCAGAGTTCTAATGTCCGAGGAGTCGCTGGAAGTCCGAGGAGTGTCTAAAAGAGGATGGTTAAGATGACTGTTGGAAGGGGGACTGATGTTGGACGCAAGACTTCCGTTGTTGTTCCCGTTAGAGGAATATTTCAGAGACGGATTGGGAAGAAGGTAACCGATGCAACTGCTGAGTAAAATGGTCCACAATTGCTTGTCTTCTTGTTGCAAACTCAAATTGGCAATGGCAGCACCGATGACACAATACACCACAAAGATTTGACAGAAAAAGACGATTTGCATTTTAGGCACACGTTCTCCACACCAAACCAACAAGGGTTGCTTTTGTAGATATTGCAGAGAAGGACTAGGGGAAGGAGTGGTCACTGTGGTAGCTGAGGCTGTGATAAAGGGCATGATGGCCACTTCTTTTTATAGTCGATGATTTGCGAAGCGTCGATCCAAGAGTGAAAACTGGGAGGATATCCTTTCCAATGTACTTTGACTTCTTTGACACGTCGTTTTCCTACTTTTCGGGTTCTTCGATCGAGAATGGTTTCTATCTCGTACACGTCGTCTTCTTTTTTGGTCACGAGTTGTAACTCTGGCAAGTAAAACATTCCTTTTAACACTTCCCCATTCATGTCTTCCAATTTATAGACGGGAGGATGACGACCACGCACACGTTCAGTGACACGAAACAATTCGGTGGTCCAGTTGGGTAAGTAAACTTTGTCGAAAGTGCGTTTGGTTTTGCCAATGCGCACCCAATCTCCTTCTACCAACACTCCACCTTTTTTGAGGACAGTCACCGTTGGGGATGTACCAAACAGACGCTCGAAGACGGTTACTTCGTTGTCGGGAGTCGCTTCTTGGGGGGCACGTCCGATGCTCCGATTGTACGCTTGGATTAGGTGTGGCAAGTCATCAATGTACTTGAGAATGTGTTAATGCGTAAAATATTTCCACATGCTTTCTTTTAAGGTGCGTTGAAAACGTTCCACGATGCTGGCTTTGGTTTCGGGATTCTCAGTGGTGAAAAAATGAGTATCATGTTTCTTCAATTCTTTTTTGAAAGCTTGGTTCAGAAATTCGGTGCCTTTGTCGGTTTGCCATCCAAGAGGGTGACGCCCGCTTTGTTTCATCACCATTTTGAGGGCTCGAACTAACTCACTGCTCGATTTGGAAGTTAATGGCACTACCCAAGCAAATTTGGAAAAGACGTCGATGACACAAAACAAATATTTGTAACCACGATTGTAGGTGGCCAAATGAGAGACATCGGCTGAATCGGCTTGCCATTGATGATAGATGCCCTCCACTCGGGTGCGACTTCTGGAAACTTTTCGTCGAATGGATTTGTGTAATGATGTACGTGACTTGTTCTTGTAACTAGCGTTGCACCTGAGGTAAACGGACACTTTTCAGTCGAGTTTTGGCAGGACGATGCAATTTCTGAACTCCTCCGTAACCTGCAGGATGGGATGGATCGTAGTAAATGCTGGCTAACACCTTCTTCATTTTTTGATAAGTGATCCACTCTTCGCTGATGCTCCTCTTTTCTTCGTGTGGTATTTTCTTGGATTGTAATGCTTTACGTGTCCGACGAGCGATAGGTGTCGAGGAGGAAGATGTCTGAACAGGGGTAATCAGTTCTTGTTTCACTTCTGTCTTGGCTTTCGTTTTCTCTTCTGAGGAAGAAGGAGTAACCATCGTATGTTAAATCCAACCAATTCTAGATGTAGGTGGTGTTGTTAACTTGCGTACTTTTTCTGGTGAAGTTTGAAGCTCTTCTTCTTTTTCTGTCTTGATTACTGAGACTAGTGGTGGTGGACCTCCTGTCTTGATCACTGGGGCTAGTGGTGATAGTGTTTATGGACGTTTCATCAAGGCCTTAAAATCTTTCAGAGTGGGTAGAGCTGTTTCGTCTGAAGCATTCTGGTGAAAGAGTTGCAGTCGTTGTAACAACTGGCCGTACCTTTGCGATATCTCCGTTTCTGACAAATCGCTGCGATCCATCAATGATTGCAATTCGTCTTGTAACTGGGACATTTCGGTAAAATGAGGATTGGAAGGTAAATGCGGGGTTCGTTGTTCTTGCCAACGATGGTATTCCATCCGTCATTTGTAAGGCACTAATGCCAGTTTTCGTTCTTCCATTGGATTTCAAGGATCACATCTGAGATCTTTTGATTTCAGGGGTCCCTTTTATCTTCTTGACCTTTTATCTTAATCCTAGGATTCTTCCCATTGTTCACAATACTCCTTTCAGAATAGATGTTCATATGGTTCCCAGCAAGGGTCCTGACCGGTAAAATGGCAATTCCTCCGCGTTGTACCAACATCTTTTTCTTTTGACCAATGGGTATTTTCTTTTGGACCATTTGGCGAAGAACGTGTCGATGTTTGGCTAAGCATTCGTTCTGATGTTTAGACAAAGGTATCGTGCCTTTCAAGACATTCAGGCAACATTCGCTCACGGTATCGATGACATCTTTGGAGGTAGTTTGAATGAGTTTTTCTTGCATGGGTGGAGGAGCTTTGGACAGGACGGACAACATGTCCCAATGTTTGACTAAACGAGGAGGTAGTCCTTCCCTTTTCTTTCCTTTGGGGGTAGAAGAAGGATGTTTGTTTTGGGGTGACATCTTTCTTGGTTGGTTCGTTGGTTCCGGGGAAAGCACCAAAAAATGCATTAACGTCGATGACTTGTCACAGTCTTTTATCCTTTTTTTTTGGACTATAGCTTCGTCATAAATGTGACGATCTGTTTTCCAAAATCGCCAAAGAATCCTCCTCTGTGGTGACTTTTCCTTTTCTTTGGACGAGTGTGTCTTTTCTGGGGGTAAAGTCGATGTTTGGCTAAGCGCTTTTTCGGATAACGAGACTGTCTTTTTCTTTTCCCTTTCTGGACAGGAGAACGACGCAGAGAGGACATCTTTGGTGCACAGAATACATTATCGTCCATGGCTCGACATGCGTCCTTTTATCTTATTTTTGGGCTAGTGGTAATAAATTAAATTTTTTGAGCATGTGAAAAAAAAAGATCCATAACAAATCCTCATCTTTGGTGACTTCTCCTTTTCTTTGGACGAGTGTGTCTTTTCAAGGACAGATGTCGATGTTTGGCTAAGCGGGGTTTTTTTGGATGACGTGACTGTCCTTTTCTTTTTCCTTTTCCTTTTTGGACAGAAGAACGACGATGGTGACGGTGTGCACTTTTTGGAGGGGACATCTTTGGGCGTTCAGCAGCACAACAACACTAAACCTATCGTTTTTCTCAGGTCTTTTTTATACTGGGATGCGTTACCACTGATAATCGGTTCGTTGTATCATTTTCATGGCAGACATCACACGACGTGGAGGGGTTCGCAACGGACTCAATCGGGACAGTTCTTGCTTGGACAAATCCAGTAAACTCTTTAACATGCCTGATTTCTCTTGGACTTTGATTTTGGGGGCAGGTACTTTGTGAGCAGCGGCCTCTGCCGCTAAAGAGGATGAGGGTGTCACTGCTGGAGCAGACGTTTTTGGAGACACGGGTTTCCAATGTTTCATCAAATTAAGAAAGATGTGTGTCAAATCGGGCTTGGCAGGCATCATTAGCAACGGAGAAGTGGAAGATGTTGAGGTTACTGGAGACGCAGTCACCGTTGTTGTGGCAGATCGTGGTTTGCGAATGTAAAGTTGCGTCCTGGCGGTAGTACCTCTCTTGCGGGTAGACGTTGTTTTCTGTGGGCTATTCTTTTTTGTGGCTGTGACCTGGTCTTGACACCGTTGCTCTTTTTCTTTTTCTTCTGGGTACGTTTGGGCGTGGCTTTTGTCTTGGGGACGACTTTGGGAGCATTAGGACCCCATTTTAAGAGGGAACGAATGATGACACCTCCTAGAGAACCGCTTCCTCCAGGTTTCAAAATGATTTGCTTTTTGGTTTTAGTGTCAATGCGAGGATCGGCTAGTTGCGTCAAGGCTACTTTGTTTCCTCAAAAAAACGTTTGGTTTGATGTGGAATGTGAATGTTACCTTGCAGTAATTGACGTGCTGTCACCGTAAACCATCGTAAGACTTTTCTGAGACTAGCTTCTAAGACACGAGCACGTATTTGTGGATTTTTTTCGCGACTGATGCCGTACAAGGCACGAATCAATTTGACGGGAAGATGAGACTGAAAGGACGTCATGTTGACGCTGTGTGAGACAGACCCCAAGTGACCGAGGTTTTTTTAGACTTGTTTTGGTTGTTGTGGTTGTTGTTAAGTCAACGAAGGGGGCGTGTACACGACAGGCAATCCGTCTTGGCACCAGTGGTGAAACAGATGGGTACGTAATCGCAAATAATCGGGGGTAGTGGGTTTTAAATCCACGAGTAAATAAGCGTGTGGGGTTTGAGTGGCATCGTCGTACGCATGAATTAGCCAAGACGTTTCTAACTGTTTGGCTAACACTTGCACTTGCGATTTATCTCTAGGGCTTTTAAACAACACCGCGTAATGAGCACTGAGACTGATGGGGCGATGAGCTTTACTTTGTTGAAACAAATTTTGAGTGATGTAAATGACACTGGCATTACGACGATGCCCTTTGCGTGTAAACCAGTTTCATTTCTTCTTCGTCTTCTCGTAACATGTCGTCAAAAATAACCAAATGGGTTTGACTAGGGTCAGACACGATCCCGTCGTCTTCGCCATGAATGCCTTCCACAAAGACGATGGAATCGCCTTGACTTTCTCGCAGAAGGCTGTACGCCGATTGCCACTTTTTTTAACACCACAGAATTTGTTGAGGTGGACGATCGATCAAATGATGTTTATGTTCGATCAAACGTTTGACAAATTCGGTTTTGCCTGAACAACTAGGTCCGGCAGTGAGCATGTTAAAGGGATGGCGAAGATACAAGGCCTCCCAACTAGTCCTATCTTCGTGTTCGTCGATGACTTTGACAGTGGAGGAAGAGGGAGCAGAAACAGTAGAGGTACCCATAGTAGTAGTGTAAGGAATGTCACTTTTGACAGGAAGACAGACAAGACAAGAGTTTTTATCCTTTTTCGAGGACACGTTTATTGCCATCTTTAATTGCGTACAACACGAAAGACAAATATACATAAAAGCCAAATGGTTAAGTAGATGAATAAAAGACAATTCAAAAAACGATCATAGTGGAATATAAACAAGTCTCTGTACAACATTTGTGATGATCAAGAGGTGGAATTCTAGGGACAGTGTGTAATGTTCTTATAGTCTCTACACTCCTTGGCACAGTCACACAAGTGTCCTCCCGGAATGGCTTTTCGAGGATGTCGGTAACGGTCCTCTCCTGAAGAGAGATGGTTTTCCTTGGTCACGACTTCTTCTTCTTCTGGCACTGGCACTAACACTGGTTTAAAAGTTACTTTTTTGACTGAACGTTTTAATTGTTTAGGATGACAAATCTTGGGCATAGTGTGTCACATCTTTTGTCCAAACCTCGAAACCCCAACTTTTCCAGTGACATACATCTTTCCAGTGAGGGTGTAAGTCACAAGCTACACACACATCATCGTCCACATCTTCAGTATCTAAAACTTGACGAATCTTTCTTTCCTGTAGAGGTTGTCGAGAAGTATCGAGATGAAAGCGCAAAGCTTTGAGCAGAATGAGTTTTTCGTGTACATTTAAAGGGACCACTTTCATGCTTTTGGTGTGGTATGTACTGTTCGTTAAGAGTCCACAAAGAATCGGCTGGTAAACGAAATCCCAGAAAGCAAGTCACTAAAACACACACTACACGTCGACCCCAATTCAATGGACACAGTTCTTGTAATAGGTGTTGGTAATCCTCCACCGTTTGAATATTGGCATTGATTTCCTTCCACGGAATCTGTTGTATCACGAATGATAAAGGTCGTGGCATGGTAGTCCGTTTTTATACCTCTTTTGTCGGAGGTAATAAATGTGCTTTTTGCACAGAAGTGGTCGTACTCCGTCGATGTATCCAAAATATTTAGTCACTAACTCACATACCACACGTCGCACAGAAGTGCCCTCTTGAACTAAGTTTACATTGTGTAAAAGATCTTGGTAACCCTCCAACTCTTCTTCTTGAATTCGGTGTAGAATGGCTAGCCTGTAAGAAGTAGGATGAGTAGCAAGCAAAGTCTTCTCGTCCTCGTCCAGTTGATCAATGTCTGACCCCTAGAACGCTTTCACATGAATCAGTCCTCTTATAGCATTTAGATACCAGTGGTTCAAACATCGGTGATGTAACGGATGCAGATGTTCTTTGCGTTTCACTTGTATTTTAACCAACTCTCGGTAAATGCGTTCTCTTAACTCCATAGGCAAACCACGAATGTTCTCTTGTAAAGTATCCATGACTATGTCAGTCAAACACTTCTCCTAGAGTGAAAGTAACGAATGTAGTGAGTAATTTCTGGCCACTCCCATTCCAGGAAACGGTCACGAATGTCAATAAAATCTTCAAATGTAAATGGTCTAAAGCGGAATATTCGGAAGAACGTACCCTTGATCCAGAGAAATCTGACGTCTTTGTTGACTTTTGTCAATTTCCTCTTGTGAATTTCTCGACATAAAAGTTCCTCAGTCACCCATCGGGATTTTGCTCTGGCAAGTCGCAGCCAAATGTCCTTGTAGATCTTCTCTTGAAATTCTTTTGGTAATGTTTGAAGTTTATTTTTCAAATGCGGGTTAAATACTTGTCTAGGTGTTGTCGAACATTTGACTCCTAGCCAAGCAGCTGGTTTCTTAAACGACATGGTATGCCCACTTCAATGACGAGGTCCCACTAAAGGTAGGTAGTGACAATCTGGAGACCATCGAGCATGTTCCAGGTAAGCGCAATCTTTCTTCCCCCACTGGTGAAGTGACACACCGCAACTGAAGCACTTGACTTTGTCCCCTTCGCCCAAGTAAATAAATCTGGCTCTAGCTAATTCTTCGGGGGTAGGTCCTCCCAGATATTTTGGCCATTTTCCTCGGAAGGTTTGGATCCGACTTTCAAAGTCGCAGTATTCAGGCAAGCGCACAGGTAACGAATATTCGTCTTTCACAGGTTCATTTCGATGAGAGTACGGTGAAATATGCAGGGGTTTGCTCAGTTTGGGATGACATCTGTAGGGTGGTATCCGCATGGTTTCATAATGATGACATCCACCATGAAAACCAGTAAAGTTAAAAGACGTACGATGACGAGTGGCATCGATTTCGCATCCGTCAGGTTTGACACGCACTTCATCACTTTCCATGGTAGGTACAATCGTAGCAAAATTTCCATGATGTGCTACTGAATCGCTGAGGTCATAGCGTACGGCATCCCAGCCATTGGATGGCACAGCATCGTACTCGAGATTCTCGTTGGACTTGAGTCTTACGCTTCATACTTGCTGTTTTTTAAAGGATTCATCTTTCTCGCCTAGCGTTGGTAGTGACAATAAACTATTGGTCTTGGACGTTGTCCCTTTTTATATGCTGACCAATATCGACGTGCCCGTACGGTAAAGTGAAGTGATTGGGAAGCCGTACTCGCCTCTGGTACACGATTTGATAAACTTTATCCAGGGTCGGCTGACGATTTGGTGTGTGGGTAAACGTACAATCTTATGCGGTTCGTGGGTGGTCACTTTAAAATGTATATCCTGTCCAGACTGCAAGGCTTCTTTCAAGACACCAAAGTTCACCAGTCGACTGGTGCGATAATTGAGAGTCAATCCTTTCACTTTACACTCCGTGTGCACTTCTCCTTGTGGGTCACGGTATTCGTAGCCGTAATTTTCGGGACCGCCACTAGCAAAACTTAAAATCTTGTCGTCAGGATACTCGTCTGTCCAGGCTCCTAAACGGTCTCCTTCTGTGTTAGGGTGTTGTTGACCCAGACGATCGATGTAGATGCAACTGTCCGTGTCAAAATACAGCACACGATCTCCTAACACTTCTAAAGCTTTGTACAGTTTTAAGCGAGCATTTGCTGTTACGTAAGTTGCAATGATGACATTTCCAAATTCGTCGGCTTCTACAAAGTCCAGTTCTGCTTCGTAATTGATTAAGAGTAAGTCCTCACGAACGACGTCCACGTGTTTCATGTATTTGGTTTTGTCGTGAATCATCTGGAAGTAGCGGGAAGGTTCTGTCAAATACTCGATCTTGGGTAAACACGGCCGTTGTGCCATTTTGCCCCACAAGCAATTTAACATCACTTTGGCAAACGATCGCCTTCCTTCGTTTTTCTCGACGTGGTCTAAAGTGATGCCTTCCTGCTCCCAGTATTTCTCTTTGAATTTTGTTTGGCCATCGGGAGTGTGACACCAGGAAGGATAGCCGCTGGCTTCTTGTTTCAGTTTCAAAAAGGCATTCACGTAGTCTGCGAAAATGCCTTTTTGAGAATCGTCGCCCTTGTGGTATTTTTCTGTCTTGGGAAAGTGGTAAATTTCGTACACTTCTAACAGTTGGTAGCCCAGGTCCAAAGCTTTGAACAATTCCACGCTGACCCACGTTCCCGTCAAGGCGCGTTCTTCCTGGCTATGCTGACAAGGTCGGTCTTGGTTGCACGTTTCGGCACAAGTACGACACAAGGGAAACATCAGTTTTCCTTGGCAATGATGTGGTAAAACGGTATGGCACAAGTTCGTGGGAGGCAAGACTTTGCACTTGATCCATCCTTCGTATTGTCGAATGATTTCCAGGTCGATGTGTTCGGGCAGCAATTGCGGGTGCCCTGCGTGAAAGTGACAGTATTTGCACACGTAAGGATACAGCGAACACACGTCCAAGTACTCGATTTCTTCTCCTTTCTCCTCGTCGGCTTGGTACAGCAAACAGGTGGCATTCGTCCGTCCTCCGTACAAACTGTCCCGCGGGTTCAGTGAGTCAGCCAGCTTGTAACTTTCTACGATGTGCTTAAACTCGGGATCGGTTTTCAAAAGGTGATCGTACTCATGTTCCCACATTTCCACCACTTGGTATCCTTGCTCTTCTAACTTCAAACGCCGCTGACAAGTGGCCTGGTACAAATCTTCCATGGTCCGTTGTAAAAACTGGTTTGTCGTCTTACGTTGAGGGTAGCAGATGGGACAACCGTGAAATAACCACCCGTTAAACTCGTACACGATCTTGGGGTTTTCTAAGTCCCAGCCATCCACCGAATACCTTCCGATGGTCTTTTCGCCTCCTCCATTGCGAGCGTGTTGGATCCATTTGTCTTCCTTGTCGCACAAGTAATGTACCCAGCGTAGGGCTTTGAACGAGTATTGACGTTTGACAAAGTTCGTCGTTTGAGGACTTATGATGGCCAAGGTGTTTTCGGGCATAAATCGTTGGCGGTACACTAAGGAACACGTTTTGGCAATGGTGCAGGCTTCTTTCAAAGGGTCGATCCCTCCGTGCTCCATGAACAGTTCTCGAATTTTCCACAGCAACGCCGTAAAATGTCCACGTCGGAACGACAATACTTTAACATTTCTTCCTGAAAGTCGAAAGGGTCCGAGACGTGAGTGTGGTACCAAGCGTAGAAAGCTTCTCGTTGTTCGGTACGCATATTGTCGAGGTCGTAGTAGTGAGCCTTAGGCAAATGGAGTAGAACGGCGTGTTGATTGGCTTCGGTATTGAAAAGGTGTGGACAATAGCCTCTGGCCATTTCTGTCATTCCAAACGTTTTAGGCATGCGACTCAAAGGCATGGCCAAGTAACTCATCGAATCTTTAAACTGCACTTGTCCCACTTGCATGGAAATGATTTTGGCTCCGTTCAAAGTCACTTTAGGACGTTCGGTACTGTGTTCCGTATAGTATCTGAGGAGAAATTGCCCATCGTATCCTGAGAAATTGTGAGCCATCACCGTGGCATAGCGATGACGATCTCCGTAACGTTCGATGTCTTCTTGGCTCCACGTCTCGTCGATGGGGTCTAAGATCCATTGGGCGAAATCGGTCAGCGTGTTTGGTCCCCGAAGGATTTTTTCACGTCTTCCAGGAATCTTGCTACAGTGAGGGCAATGAGTAAAGATAGGCTCTTGGGAGCACTTCCCGCACGCTCGGTGAGCCACGCAAAAATTAGGAATGTGAATACCGGTCTCTTGCATGCATTCGAAATCAAAAAAGCTGAAATTGCCTTTCTTCTGGGCATCTTCTTCTTCTTCTTCTTCATGTTTGGAATGGCATTTTTGAATGTAGCATTGGTGTTCCAAGTCCACGATTTGGTCACAAATGTGACATCGCTTCTTTCCTGAACAGACGTGCGCCTTGGCATTATTAGTACGTATACCTTGTCCACAAGTAGGGCACAATCTCAGGAGTTCACAAGCGCATTACTGCTGTGGACCTTGCGTCTTTAGATGTTGTTGGTAACAAGTTGGACTGACAAACGTGCGCTGACAAGCTGGGCAATGCACTCGTTCTTGTCCTTCGTCAAGACAGGGTTTAGAAGCTAAACATCCTGCGCATTTCGATCCACAATGCTTGTGTTGCTCTCGATTGTTATAGCTATAGTCACATTTCTCACAGTAATAACTGTATGACTGGAATGCAGTGATACTGGTAATGGTATCGAAATGTTCATCGTGATGATAGACATGAATGTATTTTCCGTCTTTGAAATCTTTACCTCGAAACAACAGAGGTCCGCGCACTTCTTGAGGGTGCACTTTCAATGTGTAGCGTGGAGCCAAGACGTCTTGCAACTTTTGCATTTCAGGAATGCCACAAGCGGTGTCTTTGGATATCCCCGCTTGCTGTAACAGGAGTTCTGCTTCTTTTCCTTGTTTAGCTCGGTCCAATCGTTGAATAGTTTTCCAGGCTCTTTTCCATTCTGCCCTGTCGTTCTTGTCGGCATAAGTTCGGCCCACTACGATGGCACGGGCTAAACACATCTTGTCTTGAGCGTTGTTAATTTGAACGATAATGCGCTTGATGCTGCGAAGGTCGTCTACCAAGAACACCTTTTTGCGTTGTCCTGTCCCTTGGTGAAGAGAAACGTGGGTCATGAACAGTGTCGCTTTTCCGTCGTTGATGTGAAACTTGTCGTTGGATTGTTGCACGTGTTGAAACTTGTCCATGACTTTGGAAGGTGTCAATTCTGCCTGGCTGTTAAACTCGATCCAAACGGGAGACTTCAAACTGTCCTGATGAATGGAAAGTCTCAAGCGATCGTCTTCTTTGGCTTCACGTTGCTGTTTCAGTGTGGTTAACAAAGAATCCCACACATCGGTGATGAACCCTTCTGCTTTCTCCAACGGTACGTTGGACTTGAAATCTTCAAACTTCACCGCATACGTGTAGGTCGTGGTTCTAAATTTTCTGGAGAAGCGTTTGTCGGTTCCTCGAATGTGGTAGTAATTTTCAGGGTTTACTGATGGTGATGGACTTTGACTTGGTGTAGACTCTCTGGGTCTGGATTCGGGTTCACTCATCTCATCTTCAAAATCGCTGGCATGAATTTGAGCCAAAACTTCATCTACTGTACGAGGCAATAAATCACGTTTCTGCCTCATACTTTCTTCTCCTTTCTTTACGAAATGATGCGATCATTTCATCTTGACTGCCCAAAGTCAAATGACTACATTTGAAACGCCATGGACCCCTATATATCCATGTCAGACTCAGTGTATATATAAAGGGCTGGTGCCTTCCCTCTCAGCATTCATTTCACTCTCAAGCCGACCAGCACGATGGAAGTGCCCACACAGATCGAACTTCTGATCTGAGCTTTGCGAGGTGTCAGACGAAAGTTTTCTTCAGACAAGCCGACGGACTACTCCCCCTCCTTTCGAGATAAAAGTCAAGATACTTGCTATATCTGTCAGAACAAAGGGCATTGTGCTACAGAATGTCCAGACCGTCAAAAAAGCAAGACCAATGTCAAAAGAGACAAAAGTCAAGATACCTGTTATCATTGTCAAGAGAAAGGACATTGGTCTTCAGACTGCCCTAAGAAACAACAGGAGCAGGAGGAAGAAGATGAGGTGCCCTCGGCAAAGGAAGAACCCCGACACGTTCAGAAAGAGAAGACAGAAAAGAAAAGAAGACGAGAAAGAAGTGAGGAAGAAGTTGAGGAAAAAACTGTGAAAGTGAAGAAATTCAAAAAACAGAGAGAGTGAAAGAAAAAAGACACAGAAGAAGGCTATGAACTTTTTTAAAACTGTTGTGTTATGTGGTGACATTGGATTGTAAATATTTGTACGAGAATAGACCAAACTGAAAAAACGTAAGTGTCTCTTGGTTTTGATTGTTTAGAATAATAAGGACCTACACTCATGCACTCACACACGTACATCATAGGGTTAAAAAGATAAAAGGGATTTGAGTTTTAATTGATTTGGCAAAATGAATACTCTCTTTTCGAAAGAAGTGATCGGCCCTGGAAAGGGCCTTTGGATGTTTGTTTTTTTCTTAGAACAAAAACAAGCTCAGGAACGAGAAGCAATCAGCGTTAACTGCCTTAAGCCTTTGCCACGGCCAAGGCCTACTTCTGGACTTGCTCCTGTCAATGATTTGGTAGAAATCACTAGGGGTGGTATCTCAGGTGTAGTAACCGGGTTGGACTGTTTGGCTGGGGAAGGTCTTTTTCTCTTGGGTTGTAATAAAGAAGTCTGATACATTTGGTTCAGACTTCTTAACTCTGCCAAAATGTCCGAAAGTACCGTTATCGTTTGAGGTTCACTGTTCTCCTTTTCTAGTAGACATTGTTTCTTCTCTACTGCTTCTTCTTCTTCCTGTCGTTTCCTTCTTGCCTCTTCTTCTTCTCGCTGTTGCTGTTCAAGGAGAAATGCTTGTTCTGCCTCTTTCTGCTGTTGTAAAAATTTCTCCAATTTTTCTTTTTGTCTCTGTTTAAAATCCTCGACCTGTGGTAAAGAAGGAGAAGGTGGCGAAGGTACTGGTACCGGAACAAATTCTTGCGAAGAGAGAAGATCTACTAAATCCCTATTAAAATTGTTCTCTTCTGGAGGTAGATCTGTGTTGACTTTGGTTGCCGCTGCTATGCCATCGCTTCTCGTCTCCGAAGCCGGTTCACCCTAATTCATTGTCTTCTTAGTTTCCGTCATGTTTCACAAAACAATGTCGCATCGATTCACTGCGCACAGACGCTAGCGCACCTATATAGGGAATGTGACGTCACAGGTAGCTCTCTTCGGTTTGGTAGACAGACTCCGCGAAGTGACTGAATTTTGTAACGCGTGTTGGGATTGGTGAACAATTTCAATCCGTTTCGATCCGGTCTTCCACTATAAATAAACGCGGTTCGCTTCATTCCCTTCACCTGTTCTCGTCACAAGATGTGGACCAACGTTGAATCTTCTACTTTCGTATCGTCGTTGTTTTTCCGTACGGACTTACCCATGTATGTTAAATCAACATGGACCATTATCCGGATCACCGAGACGACTGTTTGGAAAAGAAGATGCTATGTGGAGAGACAGGGCTGTCTGAAGCGCGTCCTCATTTATGGACCAGAGGTTAGACAAAGTTTGAGAAAGGGAAGATCAGTGAGATGCCCTCTATGTTAACGAACTGGTGTTAACATAAAACTAAAGGCCCTTTTCAGGGCCACTTTCATCTGCCTCGAAAAGATTTATTCTTTCTTGCCTAAAAATTGTTTTATTCGATTGTATAATTTATGTTTAACTCCCAAAAACATTATTCTCTCACCTATTTTTTTTTTTAGTCGGTTGTATGATTTAGGTATGATAGATTGATGTTCATCAATCTATGGAAACTAACGCGAATGCATAAAAAACACACTATACATCCACAGAATCGAACGCGAATGCATAAAACTTTGTATAGGAATGGAACAGGTGGGATGACGTCACGGTACTTGCCACATTGTTACAAGTGTCCAGTACCGTGACGTCACCCTACCTGTTCCATTCCTATTCTCCCGTTACAAAATTCCCATTGTCGCTATACAGGCCCAGGGTGTGCCATTTATCGCTATAAATCTTTTCTCTATACAGGCCTGGGGGGGGGGGGGTCTGTAATGTATTTTCCCATTGTCGCTATATCGCCCCACTATACTACTGTCGTCAATAGGATCTAAGATCCACCTAGAGAAATCGGAAACAGTGTTAATTCGTATAAAGAATTTTTCATGTCCTGCTGAAATCTTGCTGCAGTGGGGGCAATGAAGAATGTGAGGTTCTTGGATGCACTTCTCGCAGGCTCGATGAGCGACGCGGAAATGTGAATGTCGTGCCCTTGCATATATTCATAATAAAAAAGAAGAAATCCCCTTTCTTTGTTTCATCCTCCTGCTTAGATTTGTACTTCTGAAAGTAACAATCATGTTCCAAGTCAACGATTTAGTGACAAATTTGACATCGTTCCCTTCCTGTACAAACGTGAGCTCCGAGGTTGTTGGCGCGCATGAGATCTCCACAAACAGAGCACAATCTCAGAAGTTGGCAAGCATTTTTCTGCTGTGAACCTTGCGCCATGCGATGTTGTTGGCAACACGTGACGCTGACAAAAGTTCGCTGAAAAGCTGAGCAATGAACTCGTTCTTACTTCGGGAAGGTCAGGGTTTAGAGGCTAAACAACACTGGCATTTCTCTCCGCAATGAATGTGTTACTCCGATTGGCAAATCCAAAGTCGCATTCACAATCATAAGCGTATCCGAGGAATCCGGTGATACTGGTCATGGCATCGAACTGTTCTTCGTGACGATAGACGTGAATGTATTTTCGTCTAGGAAATCGGGCCGTCGAAACACTAGAGGTCCGCGAACCACTTGAGGATACTCTTTCAACTTGTAGCGTGGAGTCATGACTTCTTGCAGTCGGTGCATTTCGGGAATGCTACAGGCCGTCTCATTGGATAGGCCTGCCTGAAGTAACAGGAATTCTGCTTCTCTTTATTGTTTGGCTCGGTTGAATGTTCTCCATAGCTCTTTTTCATTCTGCCATGTCGTTCTTATCGGCATACGTTCATCCCACATCGATATCTCAGGCTAAACACATCTGGTTTTGGTCGTTGTTAATATGGACGATGCTGTGTTTGGTGCTGCAAATGTCGTCCACCAATAACCTTTATCGGCTTTCGCTCTCTTTCGGAGGTGAAACGTGGGTTATATAAAGTGTAGCTTTGCCATCGGTGATGTGAGACATGTCATTGGATTGCTGTACGTGTTGAATCTTGTCGATGACGGGCTGCTAAACTCTATCCAAAAGGGTCAATTCAAACTGTCTTGATAAATGGAAAGTATCAAACATTCGTCTTCTTTGGTTTGGCATCGTCGTTTCAGTGTGGTTAACAAGGAATCTCACAAATCGGTGATGAAACTTTCTAATTTTTTGCGAGTCACTTCTGACTTGAAACCTTTAAATTTCACCGTGTAAGTTTAAGCCGTAGTTCTAAAGTTTTCGGAGGAGCGTTTTGCGTCTCTGGAATGTGGTAATAGTTTTCAGGTGCAAGTGACTAACCCTCGTAGGAGGTAGACTCTCTTGCTCTGGGGGCAGCCGTGGAGGGTCTTGATTCAGGATTGCTCATATCATCTTCAAAATCGCTGACGTGGATTTGAGCCAACACTTCCTTACGTGTGTGAGGCGATATGTCACGTCATTGCTTCTTACTATCTTCTTCTCTATCATTGAAATCGTGTGATCGTATCGTCTTGACTGCGAAATTTCATTTGACTAGATTCTATACGCAACAGACCCCTATATACAAGGTTAGTGTCATTTAGCTTTCAAACGGTCAAGAAGATTAAAGAGCCAACACAGATCGACCTTCTAGTCAAAGCTTTGAGAGACGTCATACGAATATTTACATCAGAAAGAACAAGGTCACTCCTCTTCTCAAGATAAAAGTCAAGACACCTGCTATATCTGTCAGAAAAAAGGACATTAGGCTACAGAATGTCCACAACGTCAAAGCAAGACAGGAGTAAAAGGAAATAAATTTCAAGATACCTGTTATTATTGTCAGGAGAAATGATATTGGTCTCCAGAGTGTCCTAAGAAAAAAGAGAACCAACAAAAGAAACAAGATGGACGAGGAGGAGAGGGCTTCCGAAGATGAAGGACTCATACCCGTCAAGAAAGGCACCAAAAGAAGCAAAGGAAGAGAAGAGACAGATGAAATGACAGTCCCGTGAAGAAATTCAAACGAAACAGTGAGTGAAAGAAAAAGACAAATGAATTATAATGATATGTTGTGAAATGTGCATTGTAATTTCAAAATATGAGAGAATATACCAGAAAGAAAAAGTAAGTGACTCTTGGTCTTGATTTTAATAAGGACCTGCACGCACGCACTCACACATGTACATCATTCAAACATCATGGGAAAAAAGAGATTTTAAGTTTTACTTGATTTGGCAATCTTTTAGTAGTATCTCTTTTCTAAAGAGGTGGGTAACCCTAAAAAGGGCCGTCGGGTGTTTATTGTTTTAACAAACTAATGGACTTCATACAATGAGCTTAAGCTACCTTATACCTTTGCCATGAGCAAGTCTTACTTTCACATGGTACTGTGGAAGGTTTGGTAGTGATCGCTGCTGCTGTTGATGGTCTCTCAATAGTAGTCAACGTAGAGGTAGTGATCACTGGGTCGGAATGCTTGGCACGGGAAGGTCGTTTTCTCTTGGGTCGAGCTAAAGAAGTCTGATACATTTGTCTCAGACACCCAAAGGCTACCAGACTATCTAGTAGCAGTGGCGTCAGTAGGGTTGGTGTCACCCAGTGCGGTAACTCATGGTGTCACCCCCATGGACCTCCTTCCTGCACAAAAATTCAAAAATTTTATAGACAGTTATGTGCGGTAACTCATGGTGTCACCCCCATGGACCCCCTTCCTGCACAAAAATTCAAAAATTTTATAGACAGTCATTTTGGTGTCACCCCCTCGGATTGTGTCACCCGGTGCGGTCCGCACCCTCCGCACCCCCCTAGTGACGCCACTGTCTAGTAGCAACGTCACAGTTTGACGTTCACCATCCTTCTCTCCTTTGCACTTTCTCTTCTCTTCTTCCTCTCGTTTTTTTTCCTCCTCTTACCGTTGTTGTTGAATGGCAAAGACTTGTTCAGCTTCTTTCTGGTGTTGTAAACAATTTCTCTAATTCTTCTTTCTGTCTGTGTCTAAAATCCTGTTCCTCAGGTATGGAAGGAAAAGGTGGTGAAGGTACACGTGCCGGTACAAATTCTTTCGAAGAGGAAAGAAAATCTACTTAATCCTAATTAAAATCATTATCTACTGGAAGTATGGCAGTGGTTGTTTTAGCAGCTTCCATGCCATCATTCCTCGTAAGCCCCCGCTGGCGCACACCAATACACCGTCTGCTTAGTTTCAGTCATAATCAAACTATGCATTGATTCACTGTGGCGAGCTAAAGAAGCCCGATAAATGTGTCGGACGCTAGCGCACCTATGTAATGCATGTGACGTCACACGTAGCTCTCTTCTGACAGTAAGAGGAACTCTCAGGTTAAACCTATGGACCCATTTAACATAGAATTTCCCGTATGACTCCCAAGTGCTTTTTGAAGTTTTGCCTACGGAAAATCCCATTGACCCCAAAATACCACATGCAACTACTTTCATGATCACCATGAGAACGAAAATCATTGCAAACAAACTGACTATATATATATATATATATATATATATATATATATATATATATATATATATATATATATATATATATATATATATATATAGCCTTTCATGTGCTGGTGAACCATGAAACGCCAAACATATAAAACAAACAAGATCCTGAAGTATTCACCTTCCGGGTAGGTCACAAATTTTTAACTATGTGCCTTCACAAGACATTTAATTAGAGATACTAGCGTACTATTAATATCTTGAAAGATTACGAGACACAGAAAAATGAACTGATATTGTGCTCTTAATACTAAAGATTCCCATTTTAAATGAATGTTTACTGACAACAACAAACAGTGAGGTTAAAAAAGCATGTATCGAGATAGCCTGTAGAGACTTATGGAATCTACACATCTAAGTTCTCTTATGTCGGTTTAAGTTTTGTTGAGACCATTTTCAAGAAAATCAAATAAATTATACAACTTCCTATTTTTGGAATGAAAAATTGCCACACAAAGCGCAATTTTTAACACAGATTAACGGGAATAATACAAAATGGCACACTTTCTGATTGCATCTTGTAAGAACTCTTCTAATAATTACTACAACTGCAAGTACTTAATTGTTCATTTCTACACGTATGTTCTGTTTTAGATGCATAATGCCCATCGGTTCTTATTAAATTTTAAAAAAAATGAATAACTAGACTTTGATATAGGTCTGCGTAGATTTGAAAATATACATAAACAAACAAACAAACACACGTACACATGCAAACAAGTGTGTTACAAGTGTATTGCTTCCTTATTTTAGCCCACCGTTTGACTTCTTCGTATTTAAAAGCAGACGAGGAAAAAAAAAACAGTAACTGCATAAAAAGGAGATTTTTGTTTCGTCGCAAAGAAGTCATTTTTGCCGACAGAGTCATCTGCGTTCAGCTGAAATTGAATGTGGGCTCTCACTTAAATTGTTAATTTGGAAACAAAATCAAGCAATGCTATTACTATACGCACTTTTGTGTCTCTCTTTGGTACATTTTGGTTTTTTGGAGAGTGAGAGAGAGAGAGAGAGAGAGAGAGAGAGAGAGAGAGAGAATTGTTTGCTTTAGTATCTGTACATAGCCCTTTTTCTTCGCTGAGGTCTAGATCTTTAAGTTCCTTCCACATTTCACATTGCCTTAATGTATAGACAGACTAAACAGAAATTTTGAACACACGAATTAATTTTACATGATTTATTTGACTAATCAAAAAGAAAGAAAAAAAAAACAGAACATAATGGAAAACTGAACTTAAATTTCAGCGACAATGTACAGATTTCTCAACTCAACAATTTATGCTAAATATGAGCATGTCCACATATAGATAACTTGTAACAAAAGTAAGTGTTTATACTAATGGAGTCTTCATTACACACTTTGTTACCAGGATCAGGTCAAGTGTCTGGGGAGGGGGATAGAAAAGTTTCAAAAGGGCCCTGAATTTCCTTGAAAGGGTACCAAAACAAAAGTCTGTGTCTATTTACTCAAAGTGTGCATAATACCCAATAAAAGTGCGCAAAAATAAAATGATAGCAAAATGTGTGTGTGTGTGTGTGTGTGTGTGTGTGTGTGTGTGTGTGTGTGTGCCCTATTTTATTCTGAAGAGGGGATCCGGAAACCCCGGACCCACCCCCCACCCCCCCATCTGGCCATGGTTACTGATATTTCATATATTTAAACAAAATAGTACTGTAGCCAATCTGTCTAAAAATAGTACTGTAGCCAGTCCGCCTAAATATCAAACCTTATTTGCTTATTAATAATATACTTACTTTTAACATCACGATCATCAACTCTTTTTTTTAAAGCCCCAACTGAGCAAATCTTATTTGCGAACTTCTCCAGGCAAAACCAAATCAATTTCTCATGAAAGAAGAGCCAAAGGAGGAAGAACAAAGATAACAATATCTTCTCTGGTTCATTTGCATGTTAAGAGACGGGTCCTTGCTCTGAAACAATGGACCATTGCATATCAAGAGTACCGGAAACGGCACGCAGGAAATGGCGTTCTATTCAGAATCAAACTTCAATTTACCATGGACATATGTATGCTTGTTCATTTCATTTTACTTTGGCGATATTTAAGAAACTGACATGATTTTAACCGTCTTCGATGTTGTACCATCGTCCTAACGGTATTTAAAATAAAGAAACCAGACAAAAACGGATGTAAATACATAGCATATTAACATTAACCGTTCATTTAATGATCGTGAAAAACCATGCTTAGGCAAAATTTTGAACACTAAGTAATTTACCACCAAACGATGAACACTAAGTAATTAACAATCAAACAATAAATCAAAATAAAAAGCTTTCAAAATACGGCCGTTCAAACGGCAAATTTATACAACCTCAAAAGCAATGGACATATTTAAAAGCATTACTTGAACATTAACGATAAATTGTATAACAATCCATAAACAATATGGAAATGACTTACAACTACAGTTACCTTTATATTATCGCATCTAGAATTAAACATTCATTAAAAATGGTGAAGGAATGATCTAGGAGTGGAAAGAAACCGTTTCCTTATAAAGGAGTTTCTGTATGCGCTAACAAAGCATACATACATACATACATACATACATACATACATACATGGCCATGTCGGCCAGTTCTGCGCGTCGGATAATTCTGCGCAACGATACGTCATTTCTGTAAACATTGGATTACGTGTTATTTTGGGTCAAAAGTCCTTTTTGTATCAAGAAAGAACGGTCGTACTTTAATTAAGAAAAGTGATATTCATAAAGTGTACAAAAATATCCCACATTTCGACTCGAAATGCATATGAATGTGATTTCTAAATGTCAACATGAAGACCCATTCCATGACCTTCTTGAACCTATAACCCAGAAA
>JAECUM010001564.1:0-10108 GCA_016617855.1 Megalonaias nervosa
CATACATACATATAAGGTGTTTCAAAAATTTTGAAAAATAAATACCCCACCCTATTATCTAAAGGTAAAAGAAAAACATCCTGACTGAAAAGAAAATCGAAGCCCCCCACCCCAATGACAATTAAATGGTCGCTACTTTATAGACAGAATTTGCAATATGTATGCTAACTGTTGCATACATTGTCATCTAAACACTCTAACTAAAGTAAGATGATCTAGCTTATACTATAGCTGACATCCTGTCAAAGACTTTGTGCTGAATTTCGAGAGTATGGATGAAAATGGGAAGTGTTTACACTGAAGAAACACTATTGATACAACTGAGCAAGTAAACATAACACATACACATTGATTCAACAAGCAATAAAATATTTTGTGGACTAGAGAAATTATGTAAAATTTAAACAACGTACAACTGCTCTACTGAAAGTCTACAGATGATCCTCGTCTTGTAAGGGAACAAACATATTTAACATATTAACATATTCTAGTAGATAACTGAAAATTTTTATTTTTTTAATCAGAAATTTTTCCAAAAGTTTGATTTGGCCCAAATATCTTTCACAACATCCTATTCAGCTGCCATATCATGCATACTTGACATGTGTCAAACAGAAAATTAAGCGTTCATAAATAAAATCAATTTTGTAATATCTGAAATCAGTTCATGACAAACCCCACTATGGTCTAAAACAATTAACAATTTTTTCAAATTATTTTGTCATGAAATAAAGGAAACATGCTTCTTATATCATCAAATTTGTAAAAAGATTTAGTGTTTCCAATAATCCCTAAGTATCAGTATGGTGGAAAAGTACCCTGGTATATACCATTTGGAAAATTGATAATACTACTAATACAGGTAATGCCATGCACCTCTGTAGTGTTCATCACCACTACCTTTGGAAAGCAAATTTTTCATTAATTTAAAAAAAAAGATTCCTAGAATATGTTCTCCGATCACATTAATGTTAGGAATATAAACCTATTATCTCCTGAATACAGCCCTCCAAAATGACAAAAATTCATCTTTCCTGTTTATAGTATATAAAGGGCAATAACTCTTGCACACTTCCTCCCCTTGCCATTGCTCTGTAACATGGAGCATTGTGAATGGCTTGTTTTCATTTTTGGGGGATAGGAGGGTACTAAATTAATGTGATCAGGTAAATATTCTATGAAAAACATAAATTAGTAAACAATTTGCTTTTCTCCTTCGAATATGTTCCCTGATCACAATAATATTAGGAAAATGGGTGATAGGAAGAGGGAATGTTAAGCATCTTACCAATACTTTGGGTAAACTTCAAGAAGAAGATTGGATTCCCCATATGAAGGATAACCCACTCTCTTAACCTGCAAGCAGCACAACTGGAAGAGACATGGTTTACATCTGGGAAGATGAAATGAATGCAATTTTCTTACCAAACTGAAATTTTGCATGAATCCAGCTAAAGCTATGGAACGTCCATCCAGAGGCTGTGTTGATGTCAATTATGTCTGGTAGCCATCTCTGTAAACTGAGAGTGAAGCAATCAGGTCTAAAGTGTCACTGTGGAGCAAAATGATGTAGGTACAAATTCAAGTAGGTCAACTGTACATTCCAGCCAACGGCCTCAATGTCTCAGACAGAGGCACTGTGGTCAAATTCAAGGCTTGCAGAGACTTGTCTGATCTCAAGAGCAGAGATTTTCATTACGCGACTCTGTTCTGATAAGATTTCAGTATGTACTACCCACTTTAGGCACCTTGAGAGGGGTTATATCCTCTTTCCTAGGACTGACTGGAAGAAAGAGATGCTTTCAACTTCACATATTGACTCTATTCACTTCAGATAAGCTTGAGAGCATGGACTGGATAATGTTTAAATGCCTCTTGGTAGGTGTCAGCTCACAATGACTTTCTGATTGCCCAGTGATGGCAAACAATTCTTGATGACGAAACCAGGTTGAGTCGTAAAGACTGCAGATCAATCTGATTGAAACTGAAGATACAGAGGGCAATACAGAGTGCATGTAACTCACTGACTGCATGCCAAAGCTAACATTATCAGAAAATAGGTTTTGTACCAAACGGAGCTTGAATGAATTTAGCCAAGTTGGAATCGAGGAAAGATTCCACTTGAGAATGAGTGTGATTCAGATCAAAATTGATAGGATTTTGTCATGAACTGCTGGGATGGACAAAGATCAGACTAATGTCTCAAAATTGAGGGATAGGATATTTCCTTCACTTGACCTGATTTGAACTTTCTGGAGGATGCTGTCCAAGTATACTATCATCGACCTAGATGAGGTCATATGGAAAAGGGAGATAACATAGTTGATTATTTCATAAGGCCAAGGACTTGTGTTTAAGATTAGTGGGAGTGCACAAAACTGATAATAACTTCCTTGGTATGCAAACCAAAGGACTGTCCATGAGGATGGATGGATGGGAACACGAAAATATGCATCTGTCAGTTGATAATGATCACAAATCTGCTTTGAGATGTGGAGAGGTCGACTGATCTTGCTGTTTACATTATGAATTTCTGTAGGAGTATAAACTGATTTAGTCCATGCATGTCAATGATCGGCCTGAGCTTACCATTGACCGTCCTGACCAGAAAAAGCCTGAAGTAGAACCCTGGAGGTTGTGAATTCCCATTCTTCACTACCTATTTCTCAATGATTAACATGATCTGTAAAAGTGTGTCCTTTACCAAGTCGGATGGTACTTTTTCAAGAATCTGGAAGAAGATTGATCCAAAGCTTTTTGAAGTGCAAGAGTCTGGTGTCCACAAGAAGACTGTCTGTGGGCAGTCGGGGACATGAGTAAATGGCGAGTGGGTGGTAACTTGGGGGTAGAGAAACTTAGTCTCAAATGCACTATATAATACTGCCTCCAAAAGTCATTAGCAGAATGCCTGTGTGTGCAATGTTGATACTGAAGCTGGTATGGGGAGTGTACAATGAACTATCCTGTATCCCTTAGCCTCACTTATTATGTTTTTGAGGAACGGTCGGAAAGGGTTTATAAAGTGATGGTGGCTGCAGAGCAAGGTGGCAGTTCTTGAGCTGCCTACCTCTACACATCCTCTATCTTGCCAATGAACAGCAATGAACAGAGCATGGTGTCGCTTGAATGAAATACACTGTAAGCATATGTCCAATTTCACAAGATCAATGTTGGATGAAGCAGTCAAAGCATTTGACATTAAATGGTGTGTTGCAATGCTGATTACCTTATCTATCCTGGCCATTGACTCCCATTGCCAGACTTCTCTGCAAGGCCCAAGAATGAAGATGTGGTACTATATTGTGAGCGAGCAATGAAGTGGCATAAAAAAATGCCTATATCTGACAAAAAAAACAGGTGAAGTCAATTTGACCACAGAATAGTTTCTGTTGTTGTTGCAGGTTTAATGCCATTTCTCAGCAAAAGATAGACTATACATGGTGGCTAGTATAAAAGGTGGAGGAAGAACCCAGGAAAATCTTGGTTAGAACCACTGACACACTGGAAGCTGCTGGCAGCTTTCACACATACTCACATTGGCCAAGCCCGAGACTTGAACCTACATGGACTGAGGTGAGATAGCAGTGATCAATAAAGGTGAGTGCTTTAGACCACTTGGTCACCTGGGGCCAAGCATAGTTTTTGACAGGTACCGGGAGATCAAAAGAAAAGGTGTCAGAATGGGTCTTATACCAGCAAGATGTGAAGGATGCTGATAAATGGCTCTCAGAATAAAAGATTTTAGAATTGTCTGAATCACTAATCTTAGCAGATTACTATTGGCAATTTCCTAAATTTTCCCAGACTGCGAGAAACAACTGAAGGAAGGGCTGACTTCCTCATCATCAATGTCCACCAAGGCCTTAACAGTGTAGGCTGGCATAGAAAAGGGGGTGGGGATGGCAGACATTTTTCATCTGGCAGAACCTAATAAATTTCCTCCATCGCAGCCTCATAGCTGTATTCGACCCTCTTCATAGTTGGATCTGAGTAGGAAACATCGCCAGGCTTTTCCCCAGTTCTCAGTGTGTGGGTTGCCCTGATCCAGCTCAAGATCATTGTCTCAGTAATACATGCCAGGAGGGATAGAAGAGGCATGGCCATTGTCTCTAAGACTGTCACAGTATCATCAAAGAGGGCAAGCTGTGAGATACAGCTAGCCATATCCATAGGTTGCAGAAATGCTGCCAAAAATTTTCTTAAGAGGGGGAGGTCCTTCACACTGACCTCTGGGGCGGAGGGGGGGGGGGACAATAAGGTGCGGGGTCAAACAACACCAAAATGGTCAGACATGCCAACCCTGATGAGTCCGTCTCAGTAAGGCAGTTGATTTTTCTCCATAAGATTGACCAGTTTTCAGTAAGTTGTAACAAAATATCAATAACTGCTATTGTAAAGCTGGAAAACGTAAATAAAAGTTTGACGCTGTGATCATAAACATCATGTTCAATTGAAAAGTTTGTATACTACACGTAGACTTTATTTACCACCAGTACAGTTGCACAAACTTTAGTTCCAAACCCTATGCAACTCAATGGCTTCTTAACATCTCCCAACTTGATGTAATTCTTGGAAATTCTTTTTCCATTTTACATGATGATGGTAATCATATCTCCCGCCATGAGACATAGTCAAATTGGCACGTGATGTCCAATAAACGTAATTGTGTCCTTTCCAGCTTTTATTCACAAGAATCTGAATACTCCTTTTTATTCTTCTGTGATGATTATTAACACTTATTTAGAAGCTTATTTTCCCTTTCGTCTTAAACATGCATTGCTTTCTGAATGCAATTTTTAAAAAATTCTATAATCAACAGTTTGATCATGCAGACGCTTTGCATGAACAAATAGGTGCAGTTTAAAGCATCTGGGGTGCTGCTGTAAAGTTAGTCTGGTTCCCTGTCTAATTTTACTAAATCTAATATGAAACCCAGATCCACATGACACACGGGTGAACCAATTATCCGGATTTTTCAGCAACGATCATTTTTCCATAGTTTTTGCTTGTATGCCGTAAGTCCGTATTTTAAGGGTAATTTTCATAAGACTTACTGCAAAATCGTAAGAGTTGATAGGTCTGGATGGTTCTCAGCCTGTTAACTTTCTGCCTTTTCTGACGTTCCTAAAGATTGGGGGGGGGGACACTCCCCCAATGTGTCAAAATGATCAAAACATACAAAAGACATCAGAACCGGGAAAAACTGGCCCTAACTAATCAACTTCCTTGCTGCACTAAGCAATGCACCAGTAACTCCAAAGATGGCACAAATGGTTGGCTGAGGAAAAGTCCATTTTCTACATTTCTTCTTATGTACCTGTAGCCATAGGGAAAGTACATTGCATCTTGCTGGTTGGTTGGGTGGGTAGCATCTGCTACATGGCTGTCTAGTGGCTCTGTACTAGGATGATACTCAAAACATCAGTAGTTTTCAAGCCTCTGCATGTTATTAGCAGTTTTTTGCAGTACTGGCGCACATGAAGCAAGTTGCTGACAAGGTACACTTTGTACAGGCGAGATACAAGTCATGGAACTCCTCATGGGTTTTAAAATTAGCATATTTAACATTTTGTCACCATGCTTATTCTGAAATGACAAAGTTAAAAAAAGAAAAGAAAAAAATGATATTTCACTGTATTAACAAGCACCAAAAACAATAATTATAAAAGGGGTGAAAAATAAGTGGGCAGTGTGCATGAAACATGAATGATTACAATGTTGCAGTGAAGAAACCATGTGATCAGATATCACACAAACTAAATCTGTGTAAGTGAGAAAATTCATATAAACAGGTGTTTAATGTAATTAAATAATATTTACACAAAGAATGGATTCCAGTCAAGACCCATTATGTGTGTCAGTTCAAGGTCAGTTTAGTGGACATGCACACTAGTTTGATTATCTATCAGCCAATCAGAGACAAAGGTCTGCTGTGCTGAGGTAGCTAACAGCGGTCATTCACTGTACCAGTGGGCAGTTTGTTTCTTATTATATTCTCCTCTTGGTTCAAGAACTGTTTGCTATTGGAACTGGACAGTCTTTTAGGACTCAGTCATAAGCTATACTGGAAATTTGTTGATATAGTTTGAATTTCTAGGCATGACGCTAGAATTTGATTTATTTAGGATTACAGTGCAACGACGACTTTCAACTTGCCTAAGTCTAAGTGGATGTCGTGTAGAACTGTCTGCTGCAAAACCCTAATGTTCTGCTGAGCAATTGCTAACTTAGAAAAACTGCTTGCTTCGGGTGTATCACCTGATTGTTCTATGGGCAATTGCTGACTTTTGTATACCATGGATAACTCGCAGCAGCTTTCCTCTTCTCGTGGGCACCGTGATCGTAGAGCGGCAAAAAACAGACAACAATGGGATGCTCAGTCGCCTAAAAATTGGTCAGTGCAAAAACTTCTTCAAAAAATACGTGAAATTAACATTATTATGCCGCCTTCTCTAAAGAAGGCTCAACTTGTGCACATCTACGAAGAAAATGTGAAGCTAATTCAAGATGACGGCCTTACACGAGCCTTTAGGCCCCTGGATTCTGACTCACCCAGAAAGGAGGGTTTGCAGCAGCTCGGAATGACATCAGTACCCACAGAATCTCCCCTTTACCTAGACGAGACTGGGCTCGGTATGTCTGACAGCCAGCCAGCGGCGAGTTGTCGGCAATCTATGTATGCAGCTAACCCAGTCCATCCATCGCTGCACTTATCTTCGAGAACCAGTCAACAGAGTGCGCAGCTGCAAGCAATAGAAATGCCTTGTTTTGCGCCCTCGGTGAAGGGGGCTCCTAGCACCAGAGACATTAATCAACAACAACAAGAAATACATCATGTTCCTGAGAAGGATACCATTCTATTGGAAGCAATATCATCTCTCCAAGTGGCAGTGATAAAAATGCAAACCCAGTTGAATATGTCCAACAATATGGGATATCCGTGTACTGATACAAAGGCACACACCCTCACAACAGTGATGTCGGCGACGGAAACCAGGTCTGGCATCGCTTTGGCTGTCACAGAGTTTTCTGACCATGGCGTGCCTATCTCTACCCTACCAGATATTTACCCCGTCAGCTCACAATTGCTGAAGGAGATTGTTGCAGGTAAATACGTGAATTTATCTTTACTTCTAATGCCACATGAATCTGAAGATCAAACATCCATTCAGTCAGGTCAGTGGGGCATGAAGTTGGAGGGAAAGTATCCAGGTCAAATTTCAAATATTACACAAGTCTGTGACCATAGACTTTCCAAGAACTTGACAATTAGCGAGTTCATACTGGCGTTAAGTCGGTACAAGACGATTATGTGTGATTCCTTCCCTTCCAGAACTCAAGAATTAGATCTATATCAGAAAGTGATGATAAAAATGCAACCCCTAACAAAAGGAAGCCCAGCTTTTTATGAGTACCACAAAGAGTCTGCACGAAAAGCAGCCATTTACTTCAACTCCATGAACATTAAAGTAGATTGGAGTAGAATCGATCCCAAGCTACAAACGTATGTCTTATCTGCTTATAAGGTTGTTCCATGCCATCATTGCCGGAGTTTTGCTCATGATTCTGACTTCGGTCACCTCACTCCGCAGACAGCAATTAGTCAACCAGGACAAAGTCCATCAGTGAATAGTCCAATTACAGTAGACAGACAAGGTCAGAGAAGGATATTACACTTAGGGAAAGAAATATGTAATAATTTCAATGGGACAAATGGTTGTTTCCGAGCAAATTGTAGTAATGCGCACATGTGCTTGACTTGCAAAAAAACACATCCACAGCTCAAGTGCAACCTAATGACTAAGCAGGTGCTGCCATCTTCAAAACCTCAATGACTAAATCAAGATATAGCATTAACAACATTTCAGGCAACCACACCCATCAACATCACTAGACTGCAAGAAGAATTGCAACAGCATCCTGATAAAGAATTTGTGGACCATCTTATAAATGGTCTTTGCTATGGTTTTCATACAGGACTTTCTCACGAGCCTACATCTTCATTCGAGTGTAAAAACTTGGTATCAGCGACATCACAACCTGATGTGGTTGACACATTACTTGAGTATGAGCTCTCCAACAACTACCTCGTAGGCCCCTTTGAAAGTCCACCATTTCCTATATTCCGGATTAGCCCCCTGGGTGTAATACAAAGCAAATATTCGGGCAAGTACAGACTTATAGTAGACCTGTCAGCACCACACAGTTCACTAGAGCATGAAAGTATCAATGCCTTAATCAGCAAAGATGATTTTTCTCTCTTGTACGTAAAAATAGATGATGCTATTCACATTCTGGTGCAGTTAGGAATGGGTGCTAATATGTGCAAGACGGATATTACTGATGCATTCAAGCTAATTCCCATACTCCCATTATTGTGGCCTCCGTATGGTGTCAAGTGGAGGAACAAATATTATTTCTACACCAAGTTAGTGTTTGGTAGTAGAAGTAGTCCTAAGATTTTCGATACACTGTCCAGAGCGATTTCGTGGAAAGCTCAACGTAAGTATGGTATATCACATTTCTTACATTTACTGGATGATTTTTTTTGTCCATTGATGAACATGATTTTCCAGCTGAAAGAACAATGGCATTAATCACATTGATTTTCAATAGGTTATCTATTCCAATTGCTCCCCACAAGACTTTAGGACCGTCATCAGTCATGGAATACTTGGGTATAATTCTAGACGCAGAAAGAATGGAAGCTAGATTGCCACAAGGTAAGCTGAGCAGATTAGCTGCACTGATAAAAACTTTCCAGCAAAGGAAATCTTGTTCAAAAAGGGAATTACTGACTCTTTTGGGCATTTACATTATGCATGTCAAGTGGTCTCCCCTGGTTGGTCTTTCACATCATATCTAATATCCTTGACAACAACCGTCACTGAATTGAATCACCATGTAAAAATAAGCAGTGAATGGAGACTGGATCTAAAAATGTGGAGTGACTTTATGGCTCAATGGAATGGAATTTCTTTTTTCTTGGATTCTAATGTTACTACTGCTACAGATTTTGAGCTCTTTACTGATGCAGCATCAACTCTTGAATTTGGCGTTTTTTTCCAAGGCAGATGGTTCCAAGGATCGTGGCTGGACAATTTAGACATACTAGGCACAGGCAAGTTGTCTATGGCCCTGCTGGAGATCTACCCCATCGTAGTCACAGCCTATATATGGGGCCATATGTTGCAGAGAAAACGAATTTTGTTCCATTGTGACAATATCAGTACAGTTCAGTTAATTATGAAACGTCGATCCAAGTCTCCAAGGATAATGAAATTGCTCAGGCATTTAACGTGGATATCAGCTCAATATTGTTGCAAAATTCTAGCCGAATATGTCCCTGGGAAAGATAACCTCATTGCAGATGCTCTCTCTCGTTTTCAGATGGAAAAATTCTGGCATCTGGCTCCAGCTGCAGAGAAGACTCCTCACCCATGCCCAGTCTTAGAGGAACTGATACTCTACTAAACAAAACTGTGGACCTGTTACTACAAGCAGCACATAGGCCATGGACACAATCGGTCTATTTATCGAGTTGGAAAGCCTTCAGTCATTTTTTGGTCATGTCGGGTAGCTGGGATCATCGGGGTGATCAACCTTCAGTACCAATTGATGAGAATGCCCTTGTTGATTTTGTGGCATATTGCTTCAACATTATTCATATTCAATATGCATCTATCAAGCTGTATTTGTGTGGTGTGAAGTATTTCTGTGTCAAATGGGGCATATATCACCCCCTTGATAGCCCTTTGTATTCGTGCTGCACAAGATTGCAAATGGTGTTGCAGGGTGTGAAGAAATCGCAGAGTAATGGACCTAACACAAGGCTACCCATTACCTTCGATAAATTGGCACACATATGTGCTTTGCTTCGGAAAGGTTTCTTTAGTCCCTGGGTGGATGGTATGCTGCTTGCTGCATCTTCATTAGCTTTCTTTGCCTTCTTACGCTGTGGCAAATTTATGGTGATGTCAACTGTGGATATGGAGTACTTGCGTATCAGCGACTTTATTATTGCTGGTGATAATTCTAATGGGACCTTAGGGTTGAGAGCGTCAAAGTCTGATCCATTCCGTTATGGTGTGCAGATCAGACTTTTTGC
>JAECUM010001565.1:0-50092 GCA_016617855.1 Megalonaias nervosa
AAACAACGACAAAGTCGAAGTCACCAAGGAAAACAAAACAAGGAGGATTTATTCCAATAGCTCCACTTTTAGCGGGACTAGCAGGCAGTCTAATTCCGAATCAACTAGGAATCGGACGCTGAATGACACTACCAGGGACCAGGCGCCGTTGAGTAATTTTGATTTACTTGAAAAATTAAAATCCGAACCCAGAATCGGATTTCGTGGAATATTTTCCAAAGACGAATTAGATAATATACCAGCAGGTGGTTCGTGTATCATAAACATACAAAACTTTAAGGATGGATCCGGCACTCATTGGGTTGCTGTTTACGATAATAATTATTTTGATTCGTTCGGACTTCCTCCGAGCGACCTAATAAAAGAATATATTTTTTTAAAAATTTAAAAAATAAATTACTCGTCTAATCAACTACAGCCGATTGGAACATCAGCTTGTGGTTATTATTGTATTATGTTTATCCAGCAGATGTTAAGAGATCCCGATTTTCTAAAGTTTACTTTACAACTGACAGTCATCCAAGCAAAAACAACGATAATATAGCATTAAATTTTGTGTGACAATCAAACAAAACATGTCGCAAATTATAACGTATTGCTTAAAATGTAGAACTAAAACGCCTAACAAAGACGAAAAAGTAGAAAAAACAAAAAATAACAGAGCGATGCTAAAAGGTATTTGTACTGTTTGCAGTAGAAGAAAAAGTGTGATTATTTCTTCGACGACTCCGATAAAAGGTTCGGTTGTGGATAGAGTTATGATTAAAATAATAATGAGTCGAAGTTGTAATTGTGATTGTGATAAAGATCTTTGCATAGAACAAGATGAATTTGCTACTTATAGTCAATCCTGCAATCGGCATGAAGTAATTGGTTCTAGGATGGATATACATAAAATTATTGGTAAGTTACCGAAACCAAAAGGAGGATGGACATTACCCGGACACAAATACATTGCGCCGTATAATCCGCTAGGTAAACAACTGGACGAAAACGATAATCCCATGCCAGGACAAGAGCCTTATAATCAAGTTGATGCAATAGCAACGCGTCACGACATCTGTTATCGTGATATAGAGCGTACTGATAACGTTCGTGTAGAGAACTCAAAATCAGACTGAAAATAAGAAGTATCTCTTTAACGCTATCGAATTTTTTTAGCAAATGCGCGTTTAGTGTACCCGTTTCAGATAAGACAGGAACATCGATAACCGATGCACTAAAACATGTAATAACAAGTACAGAATGAAAACCGAATAAAATTTGGACCGATCACGGAGCAGTTATTTAATAAATAATTTGAGCAGTTTTTGGAACAGAATAACATAAAAAAAAATATGTTACGGGAAATGAAGGAAAAAGCGTTGTCGTCGAAAGATTTAACCGTACACTAAACGAGTTGATACATAAACATTTGACAGCTAAAAACACGAACAGGTATGTTGATCTTCCACAGATCGTTGATAAATACAATAACACAAAACATCGAACTACTAAAATGTCACCAAACGACGCAATTAAAAATCCGATTCTTGCAAACGAAAACATGTACCGCAGACATAAATTTAAAGTCGGTGATAGAGTTCAAAAATATTTGAAAAAGGATTTACTCCAAACTGGAGTGAAGAAGTATTTGTCGTTGATAAAGTACTTTTAACAATACCTGTAACATACGCGCTAAAAGATCTAGCCGGGAACCCATAACTGGTAGTTTTTACGAACAAGAACTACAGAAAACTGAACAAGATGTTTTCGTTATCGAACGAGTAATAAAAAAGCGTGGCGATAAAAGTCTCGTTAAGTGGCGCGGGTACAGCGATAAATTTAATAGTTGAATACCAACCAAGGAGATTAATGCTGGGAAATAACCTATTTTTGTTTCGCGGTGAAAGCGATAAAATTTTATTGACCGACACTGAAAAAAGACAATTATATAACGATAAAAATTAGTGTAATGTATGATAGAGAAGCTATCATGTTGTGGTGTCATACTTGTATTAGTCGAGATGAGCTTACTAAAATACTACAATAAATTTAGTTATCGTTGCATCGAAAGATGATCCAAGCATTTTGTTCGCTTGAGAAAGATGATTTTGTTATTCCATCTGCAACAAATTTTATTGAACTAGGAGTAATATCAAAATATCTTGCTGCAGCTGTTATTGAAGGAAATTCTAGCTCCTGATCTGTTTCAGTATTTACTGCAATAACAGGTCTAGAAGGATTATTAAAATTAATACCACCACCACGCCCTCGTCTTATATTTTCTTTTGACGTGACAAGATCTAGATTTTCCGACCAATTGTCTGTTTTAACGCGGTTGATATGATCTATTGCTAAACCATCTTGTATAGGTCCATTAAACGGTTCATAAACAAACCTGTGCGATGAATAGTTAACAAAATCGTTCTTGTTCCACTGACAGTTATCTTAAGATACCCACTGTTAATTATTTTTCCTAGCACTTTTTTTTTTGTTTCGAATAATTCCTTTGTCAGATGCCTCATATAAATCAAACACGGGATGAGGTTGAAATTCATCTTGTAATGACAAGTTCTCAATATTATCATCAGCAACTGCGCCATTAACATGATATACTAGCTGCTCTTCTGGAATTTCATCACAGAACAATGTGTAAATAAAATCTTTCCTAAAATTCTCGACTCGCTCGGCATTATCGCCTTTTGCGCTGATCTTATAAACAGCTGGTGTTGCTTTACCGAACGGTTGACCGTATTTAACGTGTATCACCAACCCCAACATATTTCCCGCGTACAAGTTGTACTTGGGGTGAACGTAATAATACTCCTGCTCGTTTGCGTTCGTCATCATTAAATTTTGTGTCATTATACTATAAGCAATTTATATCTCTAATTGATTGTTTGACTAGCCCTTCGACCAGTGAGCTACCTGTTTGAACAATAAATTAGAGATTTCATTGTATATTATATAACAATGCTGAAGTTACGTGATATAGCGAAAAAGAGCCTTATAGGAGAACCTATAGAAATAGCTACCGCTTTTGCTGGATTTGATAACAGCTATCTATTTGATAAACAAATCGTTTTAGCAAACTTTACCGCAACAAATCTGTATCGTTTGTTAGAACCAACTATAAAACATGAACTTGAAAAACATAAGGGTTTGAAAATTCTAGTGCAGTATCACATTATATTTTCTAAATTACATGTGACAGAAGAGTCGACTGACGAGGAAATTACAGATCCTTTCATTAACGCAAAATCAAAGCGCGTTTTGCTTGGAACTAATCTTTCATCGCTAGGTGATGAAATTCACCAGGAAATTTGGAAAAAGATAGAAGAATTTACTCCATCAGGTTCTGCTTGGAAGTTTAAGATGATTACCGAAATTTTATTTCACACGATGAAATATAACATATTAGGCGGTAGCGGCGCTAATAGCGCTGGGTATATTGACCTGCCACAAAAAATAACAAATAAAAGATGCTGTATAAACGTAAAAACTTTGATACAAATGCTTCCAGTGGGCCATTCTTTCTGCGATGTTTCCAGCAGAAAAAAATGCTGACAAATATTTTAGTCACGTTACAAAATTAAATTTTACTGGTATTAACTTCCCAGTTTCGGAAAATCAAAGTTTGAAAAACAAAATAATATTTCAGTTAACGTATTTGGTCTTGATGAGCATGAAAACGTTTATCCAAGATATATTTCAGAAAAAGCCTCGCAATCGACAATAAACTTATTATTTTATAATAATCATTACGTATGGATCAAACACTTCAGCGGGCTTGTTGGTAAACAGTATAACAAATATAAAAATAAGAAGTACTTCTGTTATCGTTGTTTATACGGCTGTTCTGACAATGAAAAATTAGAAAAGCATCACAGTACTCTAACAATGTAGAACGAATAACAATGCCAGGCAAGGATAAAAAATTCTTCGGTTTGTTAATAATAATCATGAACTAAAAATTCCTTTCGTTGTATACACCGACTTCGAATGTTTGCTTCAGCCTGTACATGGCGTAGAAAACAATCCTAACCAATCAAGTACAAGAAAAATTCAAAACCATATTCCATGCGGAGTAGCATATAAAATAGTTGGCTGCGTTGATCCTAGTTTATCAAAGCCAATTAAATTATATCGCATTAAAGATCCAGCTGTTTGGCTTCTCAAGCAGTTGATTAGTGAAGTTGATGATATATTTAAATGTTTAAGAAGAATCGTTCCCCTGACAACGTCAGGGATAAAACTGACATCTCAAGAAGAATCCGATCACGAAAAAGCGGAATTTTGTCACATCTGCGAAAACTCCTTTGACATAGAACCTGGTAATAAAAAAGTACGTGATCATTATCATTTGACCGGACAATACCGTGGAGAGGCTCATGATAAGTGTAATACAAAATTTCATGCTCCAGATTTTATTCCAGTTGTTCTTCACAATTTCCGAGGATATGAAAGTCACATTATCGTAGAAGCTTTAGGTGATCTTGAAATAACGTCTCGTTTAAAACTCGAGAATATAATCAAGTGTATCCCAAATAATTTTGTAAAGTATATGTCAGTTACTTTAGGTAAGTTGCGTTTCATCGACAGTCTACAGTTTATGGCAGCATCGTTAGATGAGCTGGTAAAAGGTTGCAGCGAGTTTTATAACCTTTAGAATCAAGCAAACTTGTTAACAAACAAGGAGTATTTCCATGTGAGTACCTCGATGGTTGGAGTAAATTTGATGAAACTTCTTTACCTGACAAAGATAAATTTTATTCACAGATAAAAAATGAAAATATAACCGATGACGACTACAAATATGCACAAGATATTTGGAAAGAATTCGATTGCAAAACATTTGGCGATTATCATGATTTATATTTGAAAACGGATGTGCTATTGCTTGCGGATGTGTTTGAAAGTTTTCGTCGAGTAAGCTATGACAATTATGGACTATATCTGTGTTGGTATTACTCTGCTCCTGGGTTATCTTGGGATGCTTTGTTAAAGTTTAGTAAAATCGAGCTAGAATTACTAACAGATGTTGACATGTTTAACTTTATCGAAAAAGGTATCCGAGGCGGTATTAGCGTGATAACAAAAAAGTATTCGGAAGCAAACAATAAGTACATGAAAGATTATAATTCTGAGCTTGCATCGAAGTATATTATTTACAAAATCAAAATAATTTATACGGCTATGCAATGTCAGAACCAACGGTGGATTTCATTGGATTACACCTGATCATTTTCTGGTGGAAACAGTAAAAAAGATACCAGACAATGTTTCGTATTTCGTTGAAGTTGATCTCGATTATCCTGCTTCGTTGCATGATTTACATAACGATTATCCGTTTTGTGCGGAATCAGTGATAATCGATTATAGTTTGTTATGTCAGGAACAACAAGCATTGTCATCGCCAAGACAAAATTCTATGGTAAAAAAAAAAAAACTAGTCCCAAATTTACTTGATAAGCGAAATTATGTTTTGCATTACAAAGTTTTAAAACAGGCGGTAGATCCTGGTCTTCTGTTCAGGAAAGTTCATAGAGTGTTAAACTTTAATCAGTCGCCTTCGATGAGAGGTTATATTAGCTCAAACACGTCAATGAGAGCTGTAACTAAAACCGATTTCGAGAAAAACTACTTTAAGCTTATCAACAACTCCGTCTTTGGTAAGATAATGGAAAACATTAGAAAGCGAATAAACATCGAGCTAGTTAATTATATCAACCGCCGAAACAAACTTGTATCAGATGATGATTTTGACAGCATGAAAATTTTTAATGAGAATCTTGTCGCGATACAGAGACGAAAAACAAATTTAAAGCTTAATAGGCCGATTTATGTTGGAGCTTCTGTACTTGATTTGTCGAAGTGGCTCATGTACGATTTTCATTATAATTTTGTTAAGAAGCAGTGACCGTCAAGAAAACTACTGTTTACCGATACCGACTCGTTTTTTATGAAATAGAGACTGAGGATGTATATGAAGATATTTTTGATAACCCACATCTGTTTGATCTTTCCGATTATCCTCGCGATAGTAAATTTCATGATGATACAAATAAAAAGGTTATTGGTAAATTTAAGGATGAAATGAACTCCCTCATCATCAAATACTTTATTGGATTGCGGAGTAAAATGTATGCCGTGTTGCCGGACAATAATAAAATAAGAAAAAAAGCAAACGGTTTATCTCGCGATTTTGTTAAAAAATCTATTAGGTTTGATGATTACAAGTACTCACTTGACGGTGGCGTTAGTTTTATAAGAGCAATGGCTATTCAAACAAATCACCATAAACTTGAAACAGGTGTTATTATCAAACGTGGATTAAGTAAATTCGATGACAAACGTTATTGCGAAAACGGAATAGATACGTTTGCACTTGGATATCGTTGTGATCATAAATCTATACTTGATTATTATCTTTTCATCTGACGACAACAATAAAGTCGCCGACGATAAACCTATACTTGATATTATATTTGATGACTAGGGTATGAAATTTTGTGTGAACAATAAAAATAATGTTTGAAAATTTGACAGTGACTCGTAGCAACAATAGCAAGATCAAATATCTAACGATAGACGGTAAACAGTTGACAGTTGAAATTAACAATGAAACATCAGAAATATGTTTCAGTTGCCGTGACAGGCTAAAAATTTCACTTATCCGATCTATTAACAGCGGGTATTTTAATTATCTTGAAAAACTGAGGCAGTAATTGTCAGAAGGATTTAATAACTTTCATGATCCAATCAGTCAACAAAATATACTAAACTTACCATTGATATTGATCGATCAAACTTATTTTCTATTGACAAAAGATTAATAAACTAGAAATGAAAGATTTATTTGAGTGTCGTCGTTGAGTGAGCCGTAGAATAAAGTTTAGTCTCTATTATCATGATGATGAAATATTTCTAATTTCAACAGTTGAAACACTAATAATCGGTGATGAGGTATGAAATTTTATCTAAACTTTATAAAGAATATCAAAGTGCAAAGCAGTTCGAAATAAAATTTTATCTAAACTTTATAAATAAAATCAACCCCTGCTCCGTGTCGATGGGACGGGGCGGTCTTGTTGGAGATAGGGTCATTGAGCCAGAATCCTCTTGTGGTGGAAAAAGGGTAGTTGTTGGGAGACGGATCAATGGGAGTCTCTGGGATAGGGAAATCGTACCTAATGACAGTCTCTGGTACATGGGGATATAGTCATTGAGCCAGAATCCTTATTATCATCTACTACTACTCAAATGCAATTTGAGAAAGAAAAAGAAGATCGGCCAATAAAAATGCAAATGCAAAGAGAAAAGGAAGAAAGAGAATGAATTAGAGCTGACAAAGGGAAAACACTCCCATACTTTTGATGTTTTAAGAAATATTAAGTTAGTACCCCCTTTTCTGAAAAAAGAAGTAGATATTTTCCTCGTTTTGAAAAAAATGCTGAAAGATTGAAATGGCCAAGAGAGAACTGGACTCTGTTATTACATTGTGTACTTACTGATAAAGCTGGTGATATTTACATTTCACTGTCACTAGAGCAGAGTGCTGACTATAATGTGGTTAAGGACTATATCTTGAAGGGTTATGAGTTAGTCCCTGAGGCTTATCGGCAAAAATTCAGGAACCCTAAAAAAGAAGCTGACCAGACCTATGTCGAAATTGCATGGGAAAAAGCACAACAATCTGATAGGTGGTGCTCTTCTAGAAAGGTTAACAAAGATTACGAAAGTCTCAGACAACTCATATTAGTTGAAGAGTTCAAGAACTGTGTCCATAGTGATATTAGCATCTATCTTGATGAGCATGAAAATGCTGCTCGGGCTGCTGACGAGTATTTCTTAGCTTATAAAATTTCTTTTCTAGGCAAGTCTTTCACTCAGCAGTCATCTGGTAAAAAGGTATTTCGGCCTAATACGAGCCCTTTTAAATCTCAATCTGGCACAACTTTTAGAAATCAAGCTTCTGATAAGCATGATCAAAAATCCTTGTCTCTCCTACGTGTACCTATTGCAAGAAGAAAGGACACGTTATTTATGATTGCTTCAAATTGAAAAATAAGCACCAGAATCAAGACAGACCTATACCAAATGCTCTTATTTCTAAGAGGTCAAGGTCACGGTCATGTATTGAAAGCAATACATTTGTTGGGTCTAATAAACTCCTGTCTGATTTTATTATGGAGTATTATGCACCATTCATGTCGAAGGGGTCTATATCACTCTTGGGTGATTTGGCCAATCCTATCCCTATTCAAATTTTAAGGGATACAGGAGCTTTTCAAAGTATTTTATTACCAGATACTTTGCCTTTTTTTGAGAAGTCTTCTTCTAATGAGAGTGTTCTTATTCAGGGAGTAGAGTGCGGCTTTGTTAATATTCCTCTCCATTCTGTAAATTTGTCATCAGACTTAGTCTCAGGACCCGTGACAATCGGAATAGTGCCTTCTTTACCCGTTGAGGGCATTCATTTATTACTAGGCAACGACCTAGCTGGAGATAAGGTTGTGGTTAATCCACTTGTAACTGACAAGCCTTCTTTGGATCAGAAAGTCGATCCTATTGAAAAAGAATACCCTGATTTATACCCAGCTTGTGCAGTTACAAGAGCTATGGCAAAGGAAGCTCTTGAGAATGATGTTGATAAGGAAAGTATTCCTTTAGCTGACACATGTATTGGTCAGGCTTTTGATGAGGTCACTTTCACTCCTTGTTTGGATCAATCAAAAGGTATTGATCACAGTCATCCTCTTTTAACTACTCATTCTCTTTAATCTAATCAGGGTGACAAACGACAATCACTTGTCGTCGAACAGGAAAAAGATCCTGAGATCTCCTGTTTGTTTCAGAGGGCTGTTAGTGAAACTGAAGCTATTGAAGTACCTGTCTGTTATTTCATTAAAAATGGAATTCTTATGAGAAAATGGAGACCTCTCGAGGTACCTGCTGGTAACGAGAAGTCAGTGAACTATCAGATTGTAGTTTCAAAATCTTTCAGACAGGAAATACTTAGTCTGGCCCATGAAACTCCTTAGGCTGGTCATTTAGGGATTAATAAGACTCATCACAAGGTCTTGAATCACTTTTATTGGCCAAAAATCAAAAGTGATGTTTGTAAATATTGCAGATCTTGTCATACTTGTCAAATGGTAGGAAAACCCAATCAGAAGATACATAAGGCTCATCTGCAACCTATTCCTGCATTTGACGAACCATTTAGCATAATAATGGTAGATTGTGTTGGTCCCTTACCTAAGACCAAGTCAGGCAACCAATACTTGTTGACTATTATGTGTGAGTCAAGAAGATTCCCAGAGGCAATTCCTTTGAGGAATATAAAAACTAAAACAATAGTTAGAGCTTTGATAAAGTTTTCTTTACTCATCTTAGCCTTCCCAAATCTGTCCAATCTGATCAATGGTCAAATTTTATGTCTGGAATTTTCCAGCAAGTTATTCACGAATTAGGCATCCAGCAATTCAAATCTTCTGCTAATCACCCTGAGAGCCAAGGGGCTTTAGAAAGATTTCATCAGACTTTGAAAAATATGATTCGATCATATTGTTTTGATACGGGTGAAGATTGGGATGAAGGCATTCATTCACTATTGTTTGCTGTTCGGGAATCAGTTCAAGAATCTTTAGGATTCAGTCCCTTTGAACTAGTTTTTGGTCACACTGTGCGTGGACCATTGAAGTTGTTGAAAGAGAAACTTCTTTCTAATGAATATACTGACCTTAATCTCTCGATTATGTTTCCAATTTTAAGTATAAAATGTCTGCATTGATAAAATTGGAAATGCCAAATTTGTCACCAAATTTGGCCTACTGAAAGGATTTTGACAAATTCCACTAACGGAAAGGGAAAAGGAAATTTCGGCATTTGTGACTCCAGATGGACTTTATCAATATAAAGTGATGCCGTTTGGGATGAAAGGTTGGCCAAGTACCTTTCGACGTTTAATGAATATGATCACCTCTGGTCTAGATAATTGTGATACTTACATCGATGATGTCATCATCTACAACGACATCTGGGAAGAACATCTAGCAACAATTCGGAAATTCTTTAACAGACTCACTGATGCAAGTTTGACAATTAATTTATTGAAAAGTGAGTTCTGCCGTGCTTGTGTGACATTTCTAGGACATATTGTGGGACATAGACAAGTTAAACCTATAGATGCTAAGGTCAAGGCTATCTCTGAATTCCCTGTGCCTGTCAGTAAAAAGCAACTGATGCGACTTTTGGGTACGGCTGGATACTATCGGAAATTTTATTCCAATTCTTCTAATATTGCTGAACCTCTGACAGATTTTTTGAGCAAGAAAAACAAGATTCTTTGGACTGAAAAATGTCAGGAGGTTTTTGATAGGTTAAAGGTCATACTTAAAAGTGCACCAGTTCTTACAGCTCCAAATATCAGTCAATCATTTAAACTATATGTTGATGCAAGTGATGTTGGGGTTGGAGCAGTATTGATTCAAGAAGATAGAAATGGTGTTGATCATCCAGTGTGATAATTTTCTAAGAAAATAAATATGCACCAAAGATATTATTCAACAATCGAGAAGGAATTTTTGACTTTGATATTGGCATTAGAACATTTTGAAGTTTATATTAGTTCAACTCCTTCTCAGATTATTGTGTTTAGTGATCACAACCCCCTTACTTTCATCAACAAGATGATAATCAAAAATCAAAAATTATTAAGGTGGAGTTTGTTGTTACAGGAATATAATATTGACATCAGGCACATCAAGGGAAAAGACAACATAATAGCAGATGCATAGATATATTATTTCATATACATTTTGTATAATTCATAAGAGTTCTTGTTATGTAAATTTTACCTCATATATAATTTACATATGGTAAAAGGAAAGTTTTATTATATAAATCTTTCTTTCTCTTTTATGGGAGGAAGTGTTATGTATATGTAATTTAATTATTTGTTTGCTAGTTTTAAATTATTTTAAATTTTATTTTATTCTATTACATGTTATTGTAATCATAACTTTGTCTACTGAATTTGATATTTTGTTTAGAAATTCAATTCAGTTCTGTTTGACCTGATAAACAACCAGTAGTTGAAACATTGTATCTATTTTCTGACCTTAATTCAGAAATCAGATAGAGTTTTGAGTAAACAACTTTTTTTACTTTTTTATTTTTTTCCCAGAGTAAGAACCATTGATTTTAGCTAAGGCCATGATAGTGTATGTGATGTTAGGCATGTAAATGTTTTACGTCGTTCTGAGTGGCGATCACGTGACCCTCATACGAGAATCTGTTTTGCGTCTTAATTTACTGTATAATCGTTTTCTTGAGAAGAACTAGCCAGTTAGGCTTTAAATCTCCTACACTTAAAGGTGTCTTGTTGTGACCAGTTTGAGTTGAGTTTTTATTTTATGGAATTATTGATTCTTTCCCTGGAAAATACTAGTGCTCATCAGAATTCTTGAACAAAAGAAATTTATCGAAATTTATTCAGAAATTCTAAACTGGAATATTATTTTCTGTTATTCAATAAGGAACTGTAGACACTGCAACACTTTGAAGGTTACGGCATACGTCATCGCTTTCCATCTTGGAATTTCATCGGGATTCGAACTGTGATTCATTTAGGCCCTTTCATTGAAAGGACTTCTATTTTTAAATTCTTGGATTAATTTTGGATTTGATTCATAAACCGTAAGTCCTTTTTCTCATTTTTACTTTGGTTTTCTAGGGAAATGAATTAATTTGTTAAATTTTGCAAAGCTTGTTGTCTTCACTCTTTTCTTGTTACTTTTGTTCGAGCCTAGACACGTAACAGTTGGCAATATTTTCATCACATTGCGTATGCTTGTTGGCAATATTTTCATCACATCCTGTATGCTTGCTGGTAATATTTTCATTTTGCATTGGTAATAGCTGATCTGAGCTTGCTTCGGTGGCATTTTCCCTCTTGCAGATCTTGTGACTAATGCTTTGCTTGGCTTTTTGTTGCAATTTGTGTTGAACTAGGCAGAATGTTTAGAGGCCGCACTTATACACCGTTTTTATGGCAGAGGGTGAACATATTATCACAAACCAAATGCTATAAAGATTCCAACAATGACTGATGAAACATTTTTTTATCATAATCATAACTTTTGACATGTTTCACTCTTTTATATTTGTCCGTTTTTTTTTTTGTTTTTTTTTTTTTGTTTTGTTTTGTTTTTGGTTTTGCTTTTGAATGTCGTTGCTTAGCTTTACTAGATCATATGCCAGTTGCCATTCAGTCTTCTTCAAGTAACTTCTCTTTGCGCACAAAGGACGAAATTAATTTCCTCTTTGGTTATAATAAAATTAAACTCGTGGTTAGGTTTTTAGAAAGCATGTTGCAATTTTTATTAAAAGTTATTTCCATGTTACTTAGAGTTACTGTATAAAGTCTTTCACTTCAACAAGTGTCAAATGAAGCTGAATCCTCGAAATGTTACCTTCATTGCCATGACTCAGAGAACTCAGACGACAATTATATATACCGTAATTTTACCTTACCATAAGGGAAATAACGCTTGAAACACTGTCATAAGAGCAGTTAACGCGTGTATTTTAGCCACGCGACTTCCCCTACATAAAATATTTTTTTTTCCCTTGAAGATCTCACTGTATTATATATTACTCAATTAATGTTCACCTTGTATGTATATCAGACAGACTGCGAAGTTCAAATCCTATAACGTCAGTAAATTTAATGGAAATGCATTAACTTGACGCAAGGATCTATCAATGGCTTCTTTAAATGGAACTATTCGAGAACTTTATTAGAAACTGTCGTAGAGAGTTAGAAAAAACTTTTTTTTATAAAGGTCAGAGCCTATAAGAATAACATTGTGTAAAACATTGCAACTTCACCCAACAACACTGTATCATGAACGTAAGTTCAGCCAGGCATGGTATATCCGGTACACCTTATATATGCAAAGTGATGCTAATATGGCATGAATTTCATCAAAGGTTGCAAGCAAATTGTTGTCCAATCATTTAAAAAGTAACGAAGTAGAACACTTTTGTATTTTACCTTTGTAAATGAATGGTCTTCCCCGTTAAATGCGATCAAACTTAACACTAATAAAGCTTTTCTTTCCCTGAAAAAATGAAGAAACTAGTGTAAAGGGATCTTCTGAAACCGTTATCGCCCACATGCATCAATAGATCACATGTCAAGGAATCACAACAGTGATGTTTCAGAAATCTATTTGTCACATAACGTTTACCGTCATTTGTGGCATAAAGTTGTACCATGAAGACCGTTTGAGTTAATACTAGATACAGTCACGTCGCTGTGCAATGTATAGTCTATCACCTTATGAGATAAACTGAATTTAAGGTTCTTGCTAATTTGACCAAAACATCTAGCTAGTTGAATAATCCATAATGCCACTGGATGCAACCAGCTCATTGTATATTATGTTATTCAGCTTGTTTCATAAACCTCATATTACACGAACACGTATGCGATCCTCTCTTCATTTAGTGACATTCAATAACCAGAATTTCCAATCAACCATGCATTATAGATGGATGAAAGGCTTTGCCATAACAGAGAAAATGGGCCTTAAGCAGTGCGTTATGTGATAATCCTGTGTCTTATACAGAGCGTTTATTACTCAGTCTACATCCAGTTTTTCATTAGATTTGTTTTGTGTTTTAGTGCTTTTATGCATTCGGGTGGTTTATGATGTTTTCGTTACTTTAAGTAGAAGAGAACTTCGTTGTTGCACTGTCTTTCTCGTTCTTAAACAAACATATATATTTTAATGACTGAATACTACACCTGTGACACACCCTATAAAGTAATAGAGTAGACTACATATAAATAATTCATGAGAAAACCGGACTTGTGACATTGAGAGAGAAATGCTGGAAAACTCTGCTCAAAGTATGACGTCAAATTTACGTACGCCAAGATTACGCGGAAGTGATGTGCTATTATCAGCACATTCAATATTGGAATTCATTCGGAACATTCTATATGTTACGTATATGTAACTAAATTGTTTGTGTGTTAGTTTTAAAATTCTTTTTTATTTTAATTTTGTTTCATTACATTTCATTGTAATGATAATTTTACTGGATTTGATATTTTCTCAGTAAATTTAGTCTCTGTTTTGAAATGAATAGAACGTAAAAGATATTACATTAGCACTATTTTTAGCTCACCCTGGTTCATAGATCTTATAAACATCGAGTTAAAACGATTGGCTATTGCCAAGGTCATTTCGGCCCACGTGTTAGCTAAATTGTAAACAGCCTTTCTTTTTTTATATTTACAGTGTGAGAATTTGACTCTTAGATAGGGCTATTGTAGCTACGTGCTAAATGGCACTTTTTATTGCGCTGTTCAAGTTAGAAAACACGTAGCCTGTCACGTGAGTCACCATGTGATCTAAAACCGAGGCTTAAAACAGTCATTTTCTACTAGATATAGTCAGAGTCGTATTCCTACACCTTGAGGGTACAAGGTGTTTTATATTGTTAATGTCGGCTTGTTCTGAAGTTTTTTCTGTTTTTTTGGAATTTAATAATTGATTCTCTAGAAAACAAAACAAGTGTACTTTTTTATAAAAAGTTCTGGGACAAAGAAATTCAGTGGAAATTTATTCTGGAACTCTACACGGAAACATTATATCTGTTGCCAACAGTACAACGACCTAATCTGACGTCATCGCCGCCATATTGGAATTTCATCGAGATTCAAACCTGGATTCTATTCGAACTGTTTAGTGATAGGACTTATATTTTTCAATCTTAGGATTCAATTTTCGATTATATTCACAAACCGAAGGTCCTATTTCCAATTTTTACATTGTTTTCTAGGGAAATAAATTATTCTGTTAAAATATAAAAAAGCTTGTTGGCTTCACTCTTTTAGTGGTAACACTATACTTCTGGATTTGTTATAGAATATTTTGGATTATTTGGGATATAATTTACAATACTGTCAACTCCTCTTAAATTTTCACTTTGTAACTAAGGGAAATATAGTTATTTGTTGATTTTAATAATTTATATGGTTTGGTTTCATTCTTTTACTTAGTTTAAGACCTTAGTTCGTGCAGTAACAGTGTAGGTCCTCTGGCACAAGAGGCAGAAATGTGGGAAATTTTCAATATTTTGTACATGGCTATCCTCTCGAAACAAAGTAAAATCTCAATGTCGCTGTTCTCCCATTATTTTGCCTTGTCCTTAAACTAAATTTTATATTTAGCAACATTGTAATTTTGATAGAATAGATGATAATCACACTAACATGTTCATCTTAGATATTATAATCAAACTTTGTATGCAATGTAAGTTTGTTAAGTCCATTAAATCCTGAAAATAATTAGGTCTAATTACAAAAATAAGAAGAAACAGAAAGACGTCATTTCAAAAAGTATTTTACTATAGTAAACTGAAGTAACTACGTAATGTAGATCATGATATTTCAAGACCTTTGGGTATAAACTTTTGTGATTATCATCCACGTACAGGTACATTATAGTATATCAATTGGTGTTATCATTTCAAATGAGATGTGGTCAAAATATATTTTCATGATATTTACAAATTTTTTGAATGTCTAGACTTTTATAAAATATCGACGTCCACAAATTCAAATAAAATGAAAGAATCATTAGCTGCATATTAAATTATATTTTTAAAAAAATTGTTTTCAAAATATTTATTTGTTCAAACCTTTAGTGTATTAAGTGTAAATTGCATTTATTATTTTAATAGGAAATGGGGAATATAATGGCGGAGCAATTTGGAATAGTTCCTGAATTTATATTCCCTCCCTAGTATCGGTTGTCCCATATGATACAATATACCTAGAGGAAATAGCAAGAGGATTTATTCCTAACGTGGATAAGTTGAACCCCAAGGACGACGAATCCAAAAGTGAGGAGGAAACATTGATAATGAATTTAACGTCGTAGTCACTGAAAAAAAGAACATAGATCAGTTTAAGGACTGTGAACGATTTTATCAGAAGGGTTGCGGTTGCCGAGAACATAATATTGCCAGTCAGAACCAAATACCATTTATGACCACACGTAAAAAATGAGAGTAATGTGAAAGGATGAGAAAGAAGCAGCACTCTGTCGCCGAGTTGATAAAGATAGTACCTGGCAATGGCGAGACTGTAAGGGATATCTTGCCAGTTCTTCAACCCCTTGCGGGGCATACGGTGCGCTGTCAAATTTCATGTTATCTTTTTATTTGTGTACGCAGTTTAACTGTTACGATACAATTTGTGCAACGCTACCTTGACGTCATCACGTTGCATTGTGAGACCGGTAAGGACTCCTTCTCAAGCCCGTGGCTAATATAATTGACACACTACTTTGATTAAATTTATTTTAGTATACTTTCAAAACATTATTCTATAAAAATAAAAAAAATGATAAAAGGTAAATATCGAAATTTGATGTCATAAGGCCGGTTTTCTCTTGAACCGGCTCAGATATAAAATAGTTCATCTTCCAGTGCGAAACAATTGGAAACCTCCTGCTTTCTTCGCTGAATGAGAATCGCTGAGCATGCATAGCACTGCATCTAGTGAGCGGATGTATTTAGTTTACATTGAAAAAAAAAAAACAGCACCCGTCAACGGAAGTGGTGTAGGTGGAAACGAGTTCTTTTTTTATTGGATCCTCTGGCTAAGATGACTTCCTTTATAAGAGCGAGGGTTTTTTAAATTTATTTCAAGCTATATGGAAAGTATCTGGGAAGAAAAGCGTACACAGCCATAACCGTTTATGCCACAAATTGGCGCGAAAATTTAGACAACTGCTGAAGAAATGGACGAAACCAAATTATTTCATTTGCATGTAGATTAAACAATGCAAGACTGTATTAAAGTTTAAAGTTATAAAAGATGCAATCATTTCGTTCTTATCTATAATAAATGAACGCTTTAATTACCGGTATTTAACCGGCCACAATATAACAGAAAAATATTTTGTAATTTTATATATAACCTTATGACCCCTTCCTTTTACATAATAAGTACTAGTAGACTATATGCGCCAGTGGAATACCAGATAAATTATAGGAGGGGCAACGAATGGGTATCGGTAGAAAAATTAAGAACGCTTTAGTGTTTTCTATGCCAATACCCTTTCAGTTCCCCACCCTACAATATCATACTAGAAAATATTATCAAATTAATATATTGTATGACCATTAATTTCTTTCGCATCTTTATGTGTTCAATTCTCTTTTTTCACCTTAGTTCACGCACTCTTCATTCCGAACATCCAGCGTATCAGTTATTTTTTTCTAACGTTGTATCATATGTGAATATCAGGTCCGAATCAGGTCAACTGTATGGGGGTGGGGGGTGGGGGTAAATTCCAAAACTTAAAAAGGGCTATAACTTCCCTCCCAAGCGAACCAAAGCAAAAGTCTATGTATTTATCTACTCAAAGTGTGAATAATACCCAGTAAACGTGCGTAAGAATAAAACGATGGTCAAATTTCAAGTGGCAAGTGACTGTATGTTTGTGTCTCCTACCCCTATCCGCCCCCTTCCCCCTCCCCCCTCCCCCGCGGAAATAAGGCAAATACTTTCAACATAAGCTCAAAGACGATTGTATGATCATGACGGGATGATGCAAGCATTGACCAATATGTGCATGACTTGTTGCAGGCATTGAATATTGTTATTCATACTTCTGCCTGGTTTACAAACAGCTCCTAACCTTCAAAAGACGTGGTTGTGGCACACGTTAAAGTTTAACTCGGATATTATAATGTCAGCGCAAATACATCGGGCATTGTATAGGATCGGCTCAATACAGATAATATTAAGAGCTAAGATTATGGGCGACACGTCAAGATGCACTGTTGTCTAAAGTTCATACATTTTACTTTGAATCAGATTTTTTTTTCTGTCCGATTAATCAAAATGTCGAAAATTCGTAATATCGAGATTGTGTTCAATGTAAAAGGGCTAAAACTCCCGTTGAAAGAATAATAAAAGTAGGTGTTCCCTTTCTAAAATTAGAACATGACTACAAGTAATCTGGTAACATGACGCCTAAATGTGAAGTCTGAGACGCGAACCACAGTTAGACGTCAAGATGCTTTCACGTTAATATATTTGACAATAGAAAACTATTTATTGATTTTGCCCCAAGAGATGACCCCGTTTTAATACACAATATTGTACCTTCTAAGCTTTTGATCCGCAATATTTAGAACAATAGATAAAGTATAGTCATTTCTTATGTAATGGGATCGTGCATGTCATTTACGTGTTGCAAACTGAAATCTCTCTCTCTCTCTCTCTCTCTCTCTCTCTCTCTCTCTCTCTCTCTCTCTCTCTCTCTCTCTCTCTCTCTCTCTCTCTCTCTCTCTCTCTGGCCACGTGGTCTAAAGCGCTCACCGTTACGTATCACTGCCATCTCACCTCTGTCTGGGTGGGTTAGAGTCTCGGGTTCAGCCAAAGTGGGTATGTGAAAAAGCTTGCCAGTAGGTTCTCGTGGGTCGGTGGTTCTTTCCGGGTTTTCACGGGTTCTTCTTCCACCATTTATACTGGCCGCCAAGTATAGCCTATCTTGTGCTGAAAAATGGCGTTAAACCCTACAACAACAATCTCTCTCTCTCTCTCTCTCTCTCTCTTGCATAGTGCAGTTAGATATCTACGACAATCAGAATTGCTTCGGCAGAGTATGTTGGACACATTGTTTCTGATGTAGCTCAGTCTTCTAGACAGTGCTGTGTGTATGTGTTTACAATACTATATATGCATCCGTATTTATCATTTATCTTATCACAGATAAAGATTAATTGAGGATGCAGTGACCTACGTTTCTTGCTAAACTGGCTATGCTAAATTTATGGATTATGTACTGTGTATAGGCGAAGCAGGCAAACCGTCAACGTAATTTCCTGTTGGTTCATTCTTAACACAGACCCATCAAATTGGTTTCTAATTATAAGTGTGAAAAAAAGAGAAAAAATATTTAATTTGGCTTGAATTTATGTTTAATGCTTTGTTGCATCGTGTCCTTTATAGTACGTACTAGAGTACCAAATTCTATTCCTGTACAACTGTAAAACTGTCCATATACAGCGGATATTTTATACAGAGAAAATATGCGTAATACCTGATCTATACTGCTCTCTGTTTTCGGTTCACAGTGCTAAATCCTCCGTCTGATCTTTTTAAACTGGGTGTTTATATTTATTAATTATGTTGATTTTGTGATATTACGATGTGGATGAATACAAAATATTATTCTGATTAAAGATGTGTAATCAGATACAATAGGAAGTCACATCTAGTTTAAAATCTCGGCATCCAAACTCTCCAGTGCGGTGGAGGGGACGAGGGGGGTGGGTGCTATATCGACAAAACCTTGAGAGGGGCCTTTCAGGCTAGATATGACAGGGATCCTTTCAGCTCTCACGGATAATCTGCCTGATATCACTTTTCTTCACGGCAAATAGAGGAGCCAGATCTGTATATTAAATTGAAATTATTCTTGGTGATCACCACAGAGAAGAAAATCGAATGATACGTAAACATAACAGACTCCGATTTTAACTGAAAAAGTTGTTACATTGTCTGCAGTCCTCATCACTCTCGTCCATGACATCAAATTATTCGTCTAATAACCTCATACTATACACGATAGGACTTGGTAACGTACAGATATCGTCTAAGTAACCGCTATTTCTCTCTTGTAAAAGTGATCACCGGTTCAATACCTGCCCAGGCCAGCTGAGGCCATCTGCATAGGCGTGTCCTTGGGAAATGCACTTCGCTCCCATTTCCTCAGCATGATACGGCCAATTGAAATGCTAAAAGTGCGGTTAACAGCAAACCAACGAACCAATAAATGCCGTCGTCTACAGATAGTAGAGGGAATTAAAAACGAATGTCTGGTGAATATGACCTATGATGTATGTGATGTGTATGTTTTAGATTGCATAATCAACCTGACCATATTGCAAATTATCATCAAATTAGGCCTGTTGAAAATTATTAGTTTCGAAGTCTCTGTGAAAGAGCATCCTTGAAACATTTCGAGTCCCTATATTACAAGCTTAAACATTTTTGTTAACTTTCTGGTTTAGATTAGAGACAATGCTAAATACCTCTTGATATTTACAGTTTGAAACGAACTGGATAATAAGAATTGTCATTAATTTTAAAGCACGTGGTACTTTGTTACTGTTAGGTCTAAAGGAATACAACGTATGATATAGAAAGTATACATCAGAACTATACCAATGATATTGTTTCAGTGAAAGCATCCTTTATATCTATGTTCATTAAGAAAAACTCACATTACCCCATTTATTTTAAAGAAACACTTCCATGTTTGCCAAAAAGAAAAGATAAAATAAACACAGCATATTCGGTGTATAATCAAATATTTATGAGAACCCCCATATGATATTAGCATTTTCCAGTAGAGGGATTGATGAGGGGTGGGGGAGGTGTTGCTTATATGAAAGTAGTGTAGGGGGGTACTTTATGGACAATGGGAATTAGCATTACAGACCCACCCCCCACCCCCCGGGTACGTGACGTCATGCCACCTGTGTCATTTCTATAAATATGACGTCATTCGTGTTCGTGCTTCCCGTCAACTATTGATAGCACCCACTTTAATAAACTCATTAAATCTAACTGCTCTCTATACACAAGTCATCATCCAATCAGCAGTACTAAAAACAGCAACTATAAAAAAATCAGCCACTGTTTCGTAGGCTGATGGCTTATACCAAATTACTTAAATACATAGAATCACGAACCATTCGTGTTTTACATCAATTTAATTCCTTAACTCCTAGACACTTGCAACAATGTAGCAAGTAACATGACGTCATGCCACCTGTGTCATTTCTATATACAAAGACGAATCATTCGCGTCCGTGTTTGTGTATAGCAAGTACCGTGACGTTATGCCACCTGTGTCATTTCTATATACAAAGTTTGAATCATTCGCGTCCGTGTTTGTGTATAGCAAGTACCGTGACGTCATGTCACCTGTGTCATTTCTATATACAAAGACGAATCATTCGCTTCGTGTTTGTGTATAGCAAGTACCGTGACGTTATGCCAACTGACAAAAAAAATTTTTTAGATAAGAGAATAATGTTTTTGAGAGTTAAACATAAATTATACAATCGAATAAATATCGTGCGTCCCTAAAATGATTCTTACATTAGAGTGTTTCGCAGCACACGCTACCAACAATTTTCCAAAGTTTTCTCAAATCTAAGGGCAGTAAAAAAAAATAATAATAAAGCAGCACCAAAACGCGCCTTGTTCTATCGACAGTCTAAACTGAGAGAAAATAGGTCGAACATTGTTACGTTTTTTCTGAACGCATGTTTTGGTTTTAGAATTCAGAGTTAACCATAGACAGGGTTATACAGTACAATGTCACTCGCGTCATTCTTGAAAAAGTTGTGTGTTTGTTGCCTTTCTGAAAAAACTGTAGCTCTTATGTTAGACACTTTTTTTCCGTGACACATTGCAGTGCCAAACTAGGATAAAGCTGAGATATCTGAATTTTACAAGCTCAAGTCAACTCAAGATTTTATTTCATCCAACGATTGACTGATTTACAATTTGTAAGTGTGTAAGTTTTTGAAAAAAAAATGACATGACAAACGGAAGAGTTCACATAATTATGGTGAGTACTGATCACAGTTTTGGAGAGGTATCTTCAAACGGGAACAGATACCATTAGGATTTCAATCAAAACTACTATGGTGAAGAGAGAGAGAGAGAGAGAGAGAGAGAGAGAGAGAGAGAGAGAGAGAGAGAGAGAGAGAGAAAGAGAGAGAGAATGTTATTCCTACTGTAAAAAATATCACGACACTTACGTTTGTTTTTACGGTATATTTTCCTTAAGAAAGATTCACAGGAAAAAATATACCATTATTAAATATCGCAAGAGTGAACTGAAGATGTAGGCAACTAAAAATTCCTCCTTTTTTGATAACGTGGAAGTAAAGTTCTCACAGAACAGTTCATCCAAATATGCTGTGATGTATTTGACCATAAAAACTGACATAATTTCCGTGGGATCGCCCAGGGTACGATTGTTCTTGCGTTAGTTTTACTATTTTTTGTTGTTTATTTTTTCTTCAATTTTGTGAATCTGGGGTGTGTATGAAGTAAAGAAGCTAAAGTTCAGTGAACCTTATTTTGTGAGCTTTCATCTCCTTCTCTTACATTCTAAGCGAACACAACTTATTTTGGATATGTTGGATAGCATGGTGATGTGATGGATAATATTTCTGTATTTTAAAGGATAGTCTATTTTGTGAAATTTCATCTTTAACTCTTACATTCCAAGGTAACACATAACGTTTGGAGTGTGTGTGTGTGTGTGTGTGTGTGTGTGTGTGTGTGTGTGTGTGTGTGTGTGTGTGTGTGTGTGTGTGTGTGTGTGTGTGTGTGTGTGTGTGTGTGTGTGTGTGTGTGTGTGTGTGTGTTGGTCTTTGTTTGTCCCTTTGAAACTCCCTTTATCCCTATCAAATTCATGTCACCTACCTACAGTATCGCGTATTCAGGTCAACCAGTTCAGTGACGTCACACAATATTGAGTATTTAGGTCAGCCAGTTCAGTGACGTCACTAAAGCTAGAAATTTTTGAGGCTATAAATATAGACTTGGGTTTTCCAAAGGTTGCAGCTATAAATACATACATGGGTTTTTAAACAGAAACTGACCAAAAATTGTAGCTAAAAATAGACCCTATCTGTTCCATTCCTCTTGTCGCTACACAGGCCCAATATTTTTGTCGCTAGACAGGCCATATATTTTTTTGTCGCTAGACAGGCCCAATATTATTTTGTCACTAGACAGGCCCAATATTTTTTTGTCGCTAGAGAGCCCCAATATTTCCCCATGTTCAATTTCCCTTGTCCATATGGTACAAAGTAGGGTCCCGTGAGGTTATAAATGTTGAGGCTATAGTGAAAACGATCAAATTTAACATAGAAGTCTACGTGAGGCTATAAATCTTGAGGTTACGGTACAACCCCCTAAATTTAACATAGAGGTCTACGTGAGGCTATAAATTTTGGGGCTGTAGTGCCGGGAACCTTTTTTAACATAGCGGTCTACGTAGGACTATAAATTTTGGAGCCATAGTGCTGGGACCTGTTTTTAACATTACGGTCTACATTTTATGCATTCGCGTACGTTTGTGTGGATAGTAGATATGTGTATGTTTTATGCGTTCTCGTTCGTGGATAGTATATGTGGTGTGTGTTTTTTCTTCTCTTCCTTCGTTTGTGTTGATAGTATATATGGGTGTATTTTATGCATACGCGTCCGTTTGTGTGGATAGTATGTGTGTGTGTGTGTGTGTGTGTGTGTGTGTGTGTGTGTGTGTGTGTGTGTGTGTGTGTGTGTGTGTGTGTGTGTGTGTGTTTTATGCATTCTCGTACGTTTGTATGGATAGTAGATAGGTGTGTGTTTTATGCATTCTCGTTCGTTTGTTTGAATAGTAAGTATGGTGTGTTTATGCGTTCGCATCTGTTTGTGTGGATAGTAAATATTGTATGTTTTTTCTTCTCTTCCCGATTGTGTGGATAGTAGATATGGGTGTGTTTTTTCTTCTCTTCCCGTTTGTGTGGATAGTAGATATGGGTGTGTTTTTTCTTCTCTTCCCGTGTGTGTGGATAGTAGATATGGGTGTGTTTTTTCTTCTCTTCCCGCTTGTGTGGATAGTAGATATGGGTGTGTTTTATGCATTCTCGTACGTTTGTTTGGATAGTAAGTATGGTGTGTTTATGCGTTCGCGTCCGTTTGTGAGGATAGTAAATATTGTATATTTTTTCTTCTCTTCCCGTTTGTGTGGATAGTAGATATGGGTGTGTTTTTTGCATTCTCATCCGTTTGTGTGGATAGTAAATATGCTTTCTCATTCGTTGGTGAGGATAGTAAATAGGTGTGTGTTTTATGCATTCTCGTTCGTTGGTGTGGATAATATGTGTGTGTGTGTGTGTGTGTGTGTGTGTGTGTGTGTGTGTGTGTGTGTGTGTGTGTGTGTGTGTGTGTGTGTGTGTGTGTGTGTGTCTGTGTGTGTGTGTGTTTGTGTGTCTGTGTGTCTGTGTGTGTCTGTGTGTTTTATGCATTCTTGTTCGTTGGTGAGGATAGTAAATAGGTGTGTGTTTTATGCTTTCTCAGTCGTTGGTGAGGAAAGTAAATAGGTGTGTGTTTTATGCATTCTCTTTCGTTGGTGTGGATAGTAAATAGGTGTGTGTTTTATGCTTTCTCGTTCGTTGGTGAGGATAGTAAATATGGTATGTTTATGCATTCTCGTCCATTGGTGTGGATAGCAAATAGGTGTGAGTTTTATGCATTCTCGTCGGTTGGTGTGGATAGTAAATAGGTGTGTGTTTTATGCTTTCTCATTCATTGGTGTGGATAGTAAATAGGTGTGTGTTTTATGCTTTCTCATTCGTTGGTGAGGATAGTAAGTATGGTATGTTTTATGCATTCTCGTCCGTTGGTGAGTATAGTAAATAGGTGTGTGTTTTATGCTTTCTCATTCGTTAGTGAGGATAGTAAATATGATATGTTTTATGCATTCTCGTCCGTTGGTGGGGATAGTAAATAGTTATGTGTTTTATGCTTTCTCATTCGTTGGTGAGGATAGTAAATATGGTATGTTTTATGCATTCTCGTACGTTGGTGTGGGTAGTAAATAGGTGTGTGTTTTATGCATTCTCGTCCGTTGGTGTGGATAGTAAATAGGTATGTGTTTTATGCTTTCTCATTCGTTGGTGAGGATAGTAAATAGGTGTGTGTTTTATGCTTTCTCATTCGTTGGTGAGGATAGTAAATAGCTGTGTGTTGTATGCATTCTCGTACGTTGGTGTGGATAGTAAATAGGTGTGTGTTTTATGCTTTCTCATTCGTTGGTGAGGATAGTAAATATGGTATGTTTTATGCATTCTCGTACGTTGGTGTGGATAGTAAATAGGTGTGTGTTTTATGTTTTCTCATTCGTTAGTGAGGATAGTAAATATGGTATGTTTTATGCATTCTTGTAAGTTGGAGCAGCAGAGAGGGTGGACCCTACAACTTTGTAGAGACCTTATTTTTGAAAATTAAGGGTTCCTACGAAGGCTGAAAAAAAGTTTTTGCCTTAACAGTAAAAACTTCTCTAATTGACCAGATTTTTTCTGATTTGTTCACAATCTGGTCACTACGCGTATGTCGTCCACCCTCTCTGCTGCTGCAAATTAAATAGCCAGTATAGATATTATCAATAATGAGTATTGGAGAACCACACTCAGCTAAATTAGCTCGAGAGCGACTAGAGGCAATTAAAAAATATTTACCTGTTCGTGATTCTGTTAAGCAACAACTACAATCGCGTCAGGAATCTCAAGTTGAATTTGAAGAGGATACAAAAAAAATATTTAAACCTATCACTGATACCATTAAGGGTATTCAACCTGTGTTAGAGAAAACCGCTGAAGCAACTGGAAAAATAGCAGAAGGAACTGAAAAAATAGCAAGAAGAACAAAAAAGACAAAAGAAATTTTACGTGAACTTCCAGCCGAAATAGCTGCTGCGATGCCAGTCCCGGAAATACCTGAGGATGAAGATCAACCTGAAGGTGCTGAAGCAAGAGGTGCTGAAATAGGTGATATAAAGGAATGTCTACCAGAACAAGAAGAAAGAATTAACATAAATGACAAATTTATCAAAGATGTTATTGATGATATTAAAAATATTAAAGGTTCAGAAAATTTAGCTATGCTTGCTGTGAGAAGTTTCAGTGATCGAAAACAGTATTTAAAAACTGATTATGCTGATAAACCTATAGATCGTGATAGTTGGTACAAATGGATATTTCGCATACACTATGACGTTAATCAGGCTAGAAATAGTGATCCAAAATATATACAATATATCCATGCAATAGATAATTATATTACCTTCATGCAATTACCACCAGAACAACAACGACAAATACAACAACAACAAATACAACAACAAGAACGACAACAACGAGAACAACAACGAGAACAAGAACGACAACAACGAGAACAACGAAAACAAGAACGACAACAACGATCACAACAACTACAACAAAATCTACAACAACAAGAACAAAAACGACAAGAAGAAATAAAACGATTACAACAAAAGATACAACAACAACGACAAGAAAAAAAAAACGATTACAACCAGTCCAAACAACAGGTAAGGAAGAAGAAGAAGAATTTCAAGACGCTCCCGAAGCAACTGGAAGTGGCCTAGGAAGTGGTCTTATTACTTGTCCCAATAACGACTAGAAATCCTCATTGGAGGAAAACGAGCTGGTAATAATTCATCAGAAATCATTAATGAAGCAGCTGATATTTGTAAACGATTATTTACAGGCGGTATCATGGATATTAATGTATATCGGTCTCTCATTAACGAAATCGCCGATGATTACGACAGTGATTAGATACAATTAGTGATAAAGTCATTTAATAACAAAATGATCGTGCATGGTACTCAACGTGGGCCTACCATGGTCAGGATAATAAACTCTCGATTACCAGTATACAAAGCGACCTACGGAGATGGACTAGGTGATATTGTTCAGGGTCTGTTTAGAAGAATAGCCCCCAAAACAATGCCGATTGCAAAGCAACTAGGAATGAAAGCTATTGATGTTGTTCTTGAAAAAGGTATAAGCGCTGTTGGTAATATTGCTAGCAAAGCATTCTCAGCAATCAAAGATAGACTATCAAGATTAATACGCAGACCACAAGCGACCCGACCTCAACCTGTGAAATTGGCCAGCACTGAAGTGATGCCCGCAAGTGTAAGTAAAATAATAAATCAAGCCGCTAATCAAAAACTAGCGGAGTTAGCTGATATCCCGATGTCGGAAAAGGAAAAAAAATATAACCGCTAGTCTGATAACAGGAAGTGGTCTCACTTCCCGAAGTGGTCTTCGAGTTAGACGAAGACGATAATAATAAAGATGTTTAAGCGCGTATCTGACCCCGCGTTTGACATGGATGCACCAGTTCTCAAAGATGAGTCTGTGCGCGATTATCAGTATTATTCTTACGACGCTCGAATTCCAGATCAGCGTGGACGAATCGAACTACAGGTTCAAGATACAAGTAGGTATTTCCTACCCGCTGAGGCATTTATTGAAATCGAAGGTGAGATTTTAAATAACGTTAATCCTGCAGCACCAGCAGCATATGGAGCTGATATTAGGGTTGGTTTTGTTAATAATGGCATCATGGCGTTGTTTGATAGTGCTACGTACATGATCGACGGAAAAAATATTGAATCAATTCAGAAAGACGTTGACGTTGCTACAACAATACTTGGTCTTGCGAGATACAGCGATGATTATTCAAGATCGGCTGGCCTTCAATGATGTTTGCAAAGGATACAACCAATTTTTCTGATAACAGAAACGTAACTACAGGTAATGTAAGAAATGCTGCAGGAACCGCAGAAATCCCTGCAGTATTATCGATGAATGCAAATTTCAACATAGGATTTGCAACACGTCGAGCGATGTTAAGCGGTAATAGGAGAAAATTTTCATGTGCGACTCCACTTTCACATATTTTTGGATTCTGTAGAAATATCAGAAAAATCATTTTCGGAGCCAAACATACTGTTGTACTTGTACGAAAAGGCAATGATAATGATGCAATATGGCGAGCCGATGGTGATGATGGTAAAGTAGAACTAACAAAACTTTCCCTGTGGATGCCAGTGATGACTCCGTCAATATCTGAAGAAGATCGGTTACTTACTTTTATGAGTTAAGGTGGTAAATCAACTTTGTCATGGTTAACAATGACCACAGATGCTATCCAGGGTAATACTAATGGTTTATTTACATGGCAAATAGCCTCTCAGCAGGGTGTTTCTGCACCACGGCATATATTTATTGCTTTTCAAAGTGGTGCACGATTAAATAGTCAAGAACGTAGTGCAATGATATTCGACAATCTTGGTGTTTCTGGAATATCTCTGAGGATAAATGGACATCAAGAACCATCCGAAAATATATTACTGAGTTTTGAAAATAATCATGTAGCACGTGCATATCATCGTCTTATGTCGTTCATGGGACGTGATCAAAATATTGATACTGGTTTACAAATATCGCAGCTAGATTTTACAACTTTATACCCGATTTATTACTTTTCACTAGAACATTTAGATTTAACCAGACAATCAGTCGTTGACATAATCTTTCGAGCTAATGTTAATAGAAACATTATAGATATCCCTAATTACAGAGCAATCGCTGTTATACTCAGCGATAAATCGATGTTACTCGAAGGTGTTGGTGGTCGCATGAGAGTTATTGATGCCCCAGTAGAAAACATGTAATTAGATCGTTCATAATATTAATAATGTCATATCATCACGTTAGTGTGAGTCTGACTCCTGGTCAGATTAAAAAAATGCAATCAGCATCAAAAAATAACTGTGGAATAAAAATATCGCTAAAGCGAGAACAAATGACCGGTGCAAATAAACTATCGTTGACCGAGCGTCAGTTCAAAAACTTCAATGACGCTAAAAAATCAAATAAAGGCGTCAAACTTAATCTTTCTGCGGGCGCCATCAAAGATATTGCTAAATCGGGTGGTATATTTCCACTTCTCGCAGCTATACCAGCATTAATAGCCGCTGCAGCCCCAGCTGTTGCAAAAGCAGCTGCGCTAGGTGCTTTTGGAACAGCTGCTGGAATGGCGTTAAAGAAGGCAACCGGACAAGGAATCAAAAAAAAAGGGAAGAGGTCTAAGACTACCAGGAACCCCGTATTCGTGGTACGGAAAGTGTCTAAGATTACCAGGGACCCCGTATTCGTGGTACGGAAAGGGTCTAAGACTTCCCGGGACAGTTTACTAATATCACCCATGTCCAACTTTGATTTACTTAATGCTGCTAAGCAATTAAAAATAAAAAATTTCAGAGGTGTTTTTATGCGCGATCAATTACCAAAAAAACCAAACAATATTGAAACCGGTATCATTAATCTCGATAAAAACTCTGGCCCAGGCACGCACTGGGTCGGATATGCAATTGATCCACGTGGAATTATTTATTTCGATTCGTATGGATTAGCACCACCAAAAGAATTTTTAGAGTACTTTACCGGCGATATTCCAATCTGGTATTCAACGCTACCAACACAAAAAATAACTGATCCCCCAATATGCGGTCGTGAAACCCTCGCTGTGCTTGATGCTGTATCAAAATCAACAGCGCCGCCTCATAAAGTCGTGCACGCGTTCACTACACTACGTCATAACACTTAAACTGATATCAGTAAATATAATGGTAGATATTTATAGAAGATCTACTCGCAAAGATCAGAAGAAGATCGATTTATCTAAATATGCAACTCTTGATCAGCTCAGAAATGAAATCGATGATTTATTAAATATCACAAGTGTGGATCAAAATGAAGTCGTCGTTTTTCAGGACAAACAAGGACGATTAAAAACGAGTAACATACAGCTACTAGATGTACTTGTACGAATTCCCAACGCGGTTGTTAATAATATCGTTACTTTCACTGATCAAGGTAAAATACAGGATTCCGGTAAATCGGTTAACGACTATGTTAAGAAAACTGGTGATGTATTTACCGGTGACATTATTATGTCAAGAAGAAAAATTACACATCTTGGAGATCCAATCGCAGATACAGACGCAGCAACAAAAAAATACGTCGATGATCAAGAATCCAAGTACGTGTCAGTGCGCGGTGGTATAATGCGTGCATTTCTCGACATGAATAATAATGGTATTAATAATCTCAGAACACCAGAAACAGATTTCGACGCCGCAACTAAAAAATACGTCGACGATAAGGAAATTCCAATAACGACTTCGTTAACGACAATTAATGATGGAATTGCTGCATTTAGAGCTGATTATATTAATCATGTACAAACATTTCTAAATTTTCGTAGAAATGTAAACAGATCTATTAACGACTTTTTTGGAACTCCGCCAGTCGTTGACATAAAACTTACCGACATTAAGATGAAAATCAACGATATTGTTAGTGGAATTCCTAATATCATTGAAAAAACGAATCTAGTAACAAAGTTACTTGCTGGAATGCCTCACAAACAGATCTTCAACGTAGTATACACAGTAGCATCAGGATTAGGAGTATGGACACTGCAAGATAATAATCTCAAACACACCGCAGAAATTACTGGCGTATACAGGCTGTCTATATTTAGCATAGCAAAATTCAGTATATTTACCACATTTCCATGGCGTCATTCAATCGATACTTTTTCTGGAGTTGTATCCGTCATAATAAATAAAGATGCGGAAGAAACATTTCTGCTGGAAGCATCTGATAAAAATTTAACCAGAGCGTTATACTGGTGGTGCTTGGAATTTGTGTGTGAAACTCCTCAATTAGTTATCTAGATAAATATAATGAATCAAGAGTGATTTATCGATGTTCAACGTCACAGATACGCTCAAGTATGTGAGTGTCAAACCAAACTAAAAAATATCATCGACGATTACACGATAAAGGTAAAAAAATATCGGCGACGTATGGTTGTTATTGATATAATGGTATACTCGGTTTCTGTTGTTATTGCTGGAACTGGATTATTACTATCAACAATAACGATGACAGCGCCTGCAGTTGTAACAATTATAGTTTCAACGGCAACAACATGCGCAGGTATTTTCAGTATTATCGCTAAGAAAATATCTGCGTGTACAAATGATAAACTAAACGAGTACATAATGAAATTGCACACAGCAACAGCCGCCTACACTAAATTATGCTCGTATCTTTCAGCGTATCTCAGTGATGGTAAAATATCTGATGAGGAGTTCGTAACGATAATGAAAACCTACGATGAAGCATTCATATTCGCTAGTGACAATAACGGAAAGATGGAGAATTAAATAATAACGATAATAATAATGTCATCGTTAGAATTACTTCAGCAGATCGTAGCTAATACAACGCCGTCAAAAACTACTATGATATCATTAAGTTCAACCAATCCTGAATTTAGCGTTAACTTTCCAACCGCATTTCCAGCAAAGGAAATAGCGCTAGCGCAATTACGAGTTTATCATAGCTGGCCAAATATCAGGTCAAAACCATTTGGTGGACAACCAGCAAATATTTCACTGGTATTTGCGAATAAGAATAAACCTGATGGAACTCCTGATTGGCATGTTGTTGGAATTTCAACGGGCAGTTATCAAATAGAACAGATCAACGATGAATTTCAACGCAAAATTAAATCTATCACAGGGAAAGAATCTAAAATAGCGATCACTGTTTACGAACCAACATTATCAGCGGTTATTGAAATAAATTCTCCTGATTACCTCGTAGACATTTATCAAAGTTCGATTAGATCAGTGTTAGGATGGCCTGAAGTCGCACCTGTTTATAATGGAGTTTCAGAACCAACTAAAAATGAGTTTAAAACGAGTGAAGAAAAATTCATTAAAAATCCAGAATATCGAGGAAAATATCCATGGAATCGTATAATATTTGGAATTCCAAACGATGATAGATATTACTTTACCGATTTTGACGGTAAAAGGATCCCCAAGATGACTAGATCAGCATTTAATGTTATCGTTACGCCAGGGGCGGGGGATCGAGATATTGTTGATGAAAATTTTTTTAAAAATTTTTTAGATACTCTTAAACCCGAATACGATAAAACGTTTAATGATTTAAGAAGTTTACTTATTTCATTATCTCAACATTATGATCATAATGTCAAGCAGCAAATAATCGAGTCAATAAAACATTTAAATGGGATCTTATTTGATCTATACATCGCCAATCGAAGTATTATAAACATGGCGACCAAACTCGATGGAAATTATTTAACAAGTCCAGAATTGAAGCAAATATTTCTTGATCATTATAAAATAACAGAAAAAGATTTACAAACACTCATTATACCAGATTTAAATAACACTGAAATGAAGAAATCATTAAATGATCTTATTGAAGAATATTATCCGGGAGTAATTGAATCGTGGAGAAAAATAGCCCCACCACCGGTTATACTAAAACACAATAACAACCCTTTTGGTGACGGACGTCATATATCGCCGGGTATTGTAAACATAACGTCAGTTATTGCAGTCAATCTGGTATGCGATGTTATTGAAGGTAGCTATCAGGTAGATCTTTCTAAGTCTAGCCAGGCCCAGCAAGGGTACATATTATACAGTTTTAGTCCGTTGGCACCTCCCGGTTGGTTAATTGTATCAGAGCCACTTAACCCCGTGTACCTGCGAGTTCATAATCCGTTATTATCAAGGATACACTTTAAACTTACAGACCAAAGCAATCGCATTCTGGACACAAGAAATGAAGAACTAAATATAAACCTGTATGTACGCTCATAGAGCATTATCATAACAAAAAAAAAATATCCGGATGTATAGTGCTTGTCTATAATACTGTATTCTTTGTTTACATAAAATCCGCACACAGTGCACAATCGAAATCTATTATCTAGAAGGTTGGGCTGCATATTGATTATTCCATAACGGCTGTGTACATACCGCGTAAAGTTATTTTAAGAACATCAGCTATGACTAAATCAATTTCCTTGGTTACGGCTTATACGCATAGACTCAATGTTATATAGAATTATATATATTTTTTGGAACTAAAAACATAAAATCCCATTTTACACAGAAAACTGTGGTTTTTGTTAAGAACATTGTAGTTTTTAGGAAATAGGCTATTGGTAAACACACACTAACTTTTTCAGTATGTAGTTATGACAAGGTCCGATAGCTCAATTGATAGCGCGTAGAAACTCTCATCCGGAGGGTTATGGTTCGAAACCCGAGAAAGACAAATTGTCTGCGGGAGGCGATTTTAGGCCAAGATTTATAATTTATTGGGGGCTCCAGCCCCCCCCCCCGTCTTCAGAGTACACCAATCCACTACGTCAACACGTGGTGGATTCACTTTTGTGAATCACCCATTGGTTGATAGTTATGGGTTGCTGTGCTGGCGTGAAGACGCCATTTCATCATATCATCATCATCATCATATCATCATCATATCATCTCATCAAAAATATACAGCGGGGGGTGATATGAGGTCGTGACCTTGTGACTTCACTAAAGGGTACCCCACACAAGGGCCATTCCAAAAGACACAATCGCAAAACTAAAAATAAATCTAATGAGATTCCAGGTCACAAAGACCAATCAGCCTTTGAGTTCTTAGAGTTTCGGTTACGGATATCTAGGAATTCTTGTAAGGCAATAAACAGAATCTGATTGGTCACTAAAATAAGACCTACACGTGTATAAACAACCCTCTGAGTTCCTAGAGTTTCGGTTACGGATATTTAGGAATTCTTTCGGGGGTAAACAAATAACACGTACGGACAACCCTCTGAGCCTCTAAAGTTTCGGTTACGGATATTTAGGGGTTCTCTTGGGGGTAAATGTCTAAACAAAGATTCGGAACCTCATTAGGTTTATCTGATACAACTATGGAATGGTAGACCAAATGTCACCCCGCGCTGTATATTTTTGTTTATTTTTATATTAAATAAACACTTATTATATAATGAATTTTGAAAATATCAATGTCATTGTTTCTGCGATTAAAAAATTACAACATAACGGTATCAATGTATCTGACAATCTTAATGCTGAAAAGATTCTATGTGATTTTGATTCATTACAACAACGAAAGAACGAGAACAGATTCACGCTATCCGCTGATTACAAGTTTATGAAAATTATCCAGCAAGGAATGTTAAAGTCACTGGCAACTGTCACTGATGATCAAGTAAAACTGTTTGTGCCTCTCTCAAACGCTATTGACAAAATCAAGCTAGAATTATCTCATGAATACGAACAGAGAAAGATTATGAACTTTCGTATAAGACAATTAAGAAAGCATTGTGAAAATACGAGTGAAAATACGAGTGAAAATGACAGCGATAATGATGGACCCCTGACTGTAATTATGGCTAAACAAAATCCTTGGGAAAATTAACGTTTCAGTAGGTATCATAGATTTGGATGTGTTTCGCATTGTGGATACCTCATATTGTATCCCAACCATGTTTCAGTAGGTATCAAGTAATCATTTGGTAATATTAAAAATATGGTAGACTAAACGTATTGAAATCTTATTTTTTGTGTAAATCTTTTGGAAAAGGTAGATTTTTGTATATTTTCTGCGACAAATTGTACCGATCGTGGTACTATGTCAAAGTATTTGGCAGCAGAATTAATTGATTCAAAACTAATTTCTTCCCCAGTCTCTGTATTTACGGATTTAATAGCTCTCTTTCTGTATAATTTACACCTTCCTGTGTTTCCGGATTTACAATTTTGACTCTGTGTAGTAACTTGTAAATTGGAAATCGAATTATCAAGCTTATCGCCGTTAATGTGATCCACCACATACCCATCTTTGATCGGTCCAAAATAACACTCGTAGGTAAATATATGAGATAAATATCTTTTTTTCTTGCCACTAGCAGTAAATTTAAGATAACCAGTATTATCAATACTACAGACTGTTTTTTTCAATCTGCAGTTTCTGATCACACCTTCTCGAGATGCTTCATAATTGGTAAGGATTGGATGTGACACAAACTCATTTTGTTCCATTTATATATAATATTTATTTGTCTAAATCATTGTTTTTTGAAAATCTAGCCAGATAATCTTCTTCGGTCTTTATAGGAGAATCAGCGTTATATTTTTTATCGTAATATCATTTGAACTCTCTGTACTTTTTACCACCGCATTGCGCACACAGTTGAGTTTTTCCTCGCACTCCAGCACTACACAGAATACACGGTTTTGGTCCTAGACTCCCATTTCTGACGCATTGCATATGATAACTACAGTATTCATTCACGCATGTTCTGTTACACGGAGACGTATAACCGATTTTTAGCCAGTTGCAGTGATTTGGTTGAATCATATACAAAAGATTAATGTTCAATTAAATATATATTTACCTTAATTATAATATGGAAGAATTATCCGCAATTGAACCCTACGCAACCAGATTCGATCTTGACAGACTACCCGAGTATAAACTTAGTATTTCGATGCAAGATCTAGCTTTAACGAATGCGGATATAACTAAACGTATCCGTGAGGCCAAGAAGGAATTTCGTGACGATGGTGCAGTTCATACATGGTCAACATTCAGAATAGGACATATCGTTAATATGATGAACGACAAACGAGGAAAAGTAATTATTAATCACCTTGATAATCAAAAATATTTCATTTTAATAAAGTTTATTGTAGAGACAGATGACGATATCTGGATTATTCGTGATAAGCGTGATCCAGTCCGTGTGCAGTCCGGGGGTAATATTGTTCTCTTAAATAACAGATCCAAACCTGGAATACTTACTGGCGTTGATAAGCCTTACTATATACAAAGTTATCCAGCGACTGCAGTTGTCTATGGAATATATTCGCTGAATGATAAACCTAATATTGCAGATCTCAAGCCGATGAAAATATCAAGAATAAACTGTGTAGCTGAACGAGTTACAGAACATTTTACAAATGCGATACGTGGTAATGGTTTAACTGATTTAAGACGTAAAAAAATAAATACATGGGCAGAGTCGGTTAAAGATACCGGAGCGTCTATCAGCGACGTTGCTGAGCTAGAGAAAAAATTAAGATTTCCAATAGCAGTAAAAACGTTAACCGGAGAGATTTTGTACAAACCGAAATATATAAAAAATGGAACTCCGATAAATATTATTGATCATAACGCGCACGCATGGACTGCTGCAGTAACAATATTTCCACGAGATAGAACGGTTAAATTCTATGACGGTGATATCTTTGATTTTATTAAAAATATAAGTAAAACCGATCCTGTTTCTGTTTGGTTATTTCAGAGTTCGGAATATAATCATTACGATCAATTTGTATACCTAATGGTGATATTTATCGTACAGAATCTCTCCATGAGGAAATGGAACATCTTGCGCAACGCCTTTGGCGTGAATATACCTCTGATGATGTCATAGTTAGACAATTATTGAATAACTGTTTTACTGTTCCGTCAGTCGCTGCTCATTTCGCTCAGGAGAAAAATTCATGGAAAACGACACGATCGGAATTTCTTGAAGATGTCAAGAAAAGTTGTATAGAATATGGGCACGGTGGATTATGGAACACCAAATACGATTACATAGTGATGTTATCTCGGTTGATATGGTAGCGTGTTATCCTGGGAGTTTTCTTGGATATGGAGCATGTTCTAAATACTTTAAGAGATTCGGACATACTACACATGACATGACCAGGGTTGCAATAAACGGACCCTTACCAGATTTTGACTTAACAGGATTTGCTCACGTAGAATCATTCGAGTTTAGAGAAGATCTCCATGCGATTACTTATATTTGGTTCGGAAGACATTTTTCAGAGCGATGTTGGGTTCCGATAGTACTATTGCGATATATGCTTGATGCTGGATTTTTAATATCGTTGAGAGTAACTGAAGCGATTATATCGTATAGTTCACAGAAGCAAGTTTGGTTACCAGAACCTGACAGATTTAGTGTCGATGATGCCAGGAAAGAATTCCCTGATATTGATGAAGATCATGTCATTAAAATAAGTAAATGCAGGAATGAGCACGATGAAAAACTTGCAAAAGATCTCGGCAGAAAAATAATCGGTAAGTTTACTCAAGGAGGATTACATGATCATAAACGAACGTGTACAAGATTGATTATGGACGATGCTGAACTCGATTTTATAATCGCTGATACGATGGAGAAAAACACATTTATAAACAGATGTAATGCTTATTTATCAGATGGAACAAAACTAGGTACCATTGTGAGCTATACTGATGGCGAGTCACCGCAGTTTACTCATTTAAGATCTTCGATGCTAGCGTATGTTTCGATAAATCTATTATCGATGATAAACAGATTTCCTCGTTACGCTGTCAGAGTTGCTACGGACTCATTTTATGTACACAAAAAATATAAAGATTTATTAAAACTCGATAATGGTGAATGGGGGACATGGAGGATAAAACAAGAAAATATACTTAGTTAATCTGAATCTGCCGATGTTGAAATTGCGGAGACATATTACAAAAGTAATAATCAAATATCAAAGTCATCTGCACCATCTGCGTATGATCCTGTATCTAGACATAAAACCGTTTATCTTAATGGGTGTGGAGGGTCAGGTAAAACAACTCGTGCGATTAACTTATTTATGAATAATAACTCAGATATAATTGTTTTGACACCCACACATAAACTTTCTAGAGAAATAAAGCAACGAGGAGTAAAATCATGTACATATCACAGTTTCTTTAGATGGTGCGGAGATATATGGACTCCATCGCGGATGGGTGAAAAATATATACCTAAAATTATTATTTGGGACGAGATATGCACGGTGTCGTTAGAAACACTTAAAACATTTCTTGAATGGTTGTTATTGAAGAATACTGCTGTGATTATGTGCGGCGATCATGGTCAACCACCACCCTTTGTTGGACAGTCTCCACATGAATGGTTGAAAACATTTGTAGATTATTACGAAGAAATAAATGATGACCATAGAGCTATTGATGAACCGTTAAAAGAGCTTAAAAGATTAATCAGACTTCAGCCAGATCAAATACAATGCGAGATATTGCGTAAAGTAATTGCAGAAACTCCTATGAATGAATTTTGGACTTTATGGAGACCTGCTGATTTGATAGTCGCCAGTAGAAAAATAGTTCGTGATGAACTGCAAAAGAAATTATTTACGTTACATAAAGAAAAATTTCCGGATCTACATGTACCTTTGTGTTATAACCCAGCAGATACTCGACGACAAAATATTGAAATTGAAATACCAGGTACCTTGGTTCCACCGAGGTACATAATCTTGTCTTGAATGATATCGTGTTGGTTGCTATTGATGTTATTGAGAACGCGTTGAACATGGATAAATCGCCATGGACATTAGGATACTCTATGACAATTCACTCGTCGCAGGGATTAACTATAACTGATACTAGAATCTGGATTGTAGATGATCGTATTGAATGGTCGAATTTAGTCTATCTCGCCGTATCTCGAGTCAGGAGAATATCGCAACTGCGTAGGGTTATTGTAGATTACGTAATAACTGAAGAAATAAATAACAATATCGATATCAATAAAAAATTAGTCAGCTATAAACGGTGTGACAAAAAAAATAAGCGTGACTTTGATCTTGATGCTGAATTTATTATAACAATAAGACAATAGAATAATCATTGCGCAAGTTGCAGCTGTAATATGTCATGGCAGTGTTTTAATCCAAGACAATTTACCGTAGACAGAATTAATAGTGATCTCGGTCATACACGTGATAATGTGATGCGACCTGTCTTGAGTGTAATCGACGTCGAGGTTCTGGACGTTTACAAAATTGAGCTTGGTGGTAATTGCGTATCCTCAGGAATTACTTGTAATTGTTCACGTACAAATCCACGTTGAGGGGCTGTAGAATCTAGTCTGTATATTGGAGGTCTAACAGTGGATCTTACCACGCTAGAAATTTTATGTGTAGTCACGCTCCAGATAGGATCGGTTGCTCTTTTTTTACCACCTTCAAATTCGCCAGGTTCATATAAATATCTTACAGTTACGTTACCTAATACTGGTTGAGAGAAAGATTCACGTCGTATTGGTATATATTTTTTTTGATCGCATTAGAAGGTTTCATGGAAGTTGCACGAGTAATTTCATTATTCAACACAGCTATCAAACTAGGTAATCTTGCAACCCATTCACGAGATCTATCCTTGAGGTCAGTAGATATTTCCTTTGCATATTGGTATCCAAATAACCGCTCAGCAAGTGTTCTGTTAAATCGTTCAACGATTGCCTGATCACGATGAATTTCAGTATGTCCTCGTCTGATTTTAACGTTATGTTTCTTCATCAACGATGATACTACTCCAAGAAATTCTTTACCAGGATCAACTTGTAATAACCGTGGCCATCGTAGACCACCACGTTGATAAATGCGCTCAAACGCAGATGCAACTTCAGATGCTGTCTTTGTTGATAATGGCTCCGCTTCTTTATATCTACTCGCAACATCAACGACAGTTAACGCGTATCTATACGTGTATTGACGTCTACGTGTTTTAATGGTATCGTGTGGTAAAAACAGTATATCCGCTTGATGAACTTCATTAGGAACGCTAACATCAAAATGCGCATACTGAATTCTTTTAGGTGGACTTAGGAAGATTTGCCATATTGCCTGTCGTGCTAACCATGATGCAACAACATCACGTGAAACTTTTGCTGCTTCGGCGAGTTTACTAATCGCTGCTTTACCTCTCCAGAATCCTCTCGGGGAATAATAAACAGATTCCATTATGATAGTTATATAATTAATTACCAGCCCCTAGCACTAGTTTACCTTTCATAGCAGTTTTTACTAGAAAGCTAGCGAGAGATTCTCTGAGAGATTTATTAGGTATAGAATTTAACGCGTGAATCAATTTCACATCTGCGAGATGTCGTTGTTGCAAATCTTTACTTTTATACGCGACATCATGAACGTGACACGCTTGATCAATCTTATTTACTGGATACTCTCCTGGTTTTGGTTGATCTTGGTTATCGAGTCTGATATCGAGATGAGTTCCTGGACCACAATAATTATATCCGGGTAAATGTTTCTCACCGGGGTATTTAGCCCATGGAGTTCCTGGTAATTTTCCTAACGAAGCAGCAATATCACCCCCACCTGTCTTTGTTGGAATAAATTTATATTTCTTGGTGCCACATTTCACACACTTACCTGTAAGTGCTCGTCTTTTATTTTTTGTTGTTATTGTCGTTAATTCAGTAGTAGGTGTAGATGCTCTGCATCGAACACAATATAGACTCATATTATTAATTATATGGATATAATTGACTTTTCTGCGACACGAAAACAAGAACCAGTAAAACACCATCCAGCGCTTCCGAATTCTATCAGAATGATTATAATAGGCCCATCTGGAAGTGGAAAAACGCAATTACTACTTAATCTAATAATGCGATGGCTGAAGTGGGATAAATTGTATTTGATAGCGCCATCTGTAGATGATCAGCGATGTTACGAAGTACTTAAAGATTTTAATAAAAATGCAAAATTGTTGCATGAAGACAGTGAAGTCATAGACTTTATTACTGATATTGATGAAGCGCCATCCGTAGATGATCTGGATGGATTCATTAATAATTTAGTAGTGTATGATGATGTTATGCTGGACAAACAATCAAATCCAGCTATAATATTTTCACGAGGTAGACATAAAAATACAGACGTGATTTATGTTACACAGAGATATACACAAATTCCAAAAGTAATCAGAGATAATTGTAACGTTTTAGTTGTATTTAATGGCGTAGATAATCATACGCTGCAGAATATTTATTATACTTGGTGTTCAGGCGACATGGACATGAACAAATTTAAAAATTTCTTTTCAAAAGCACAAGCTGCTCCTTTTGGTTTTGTAACAATAAATTTACATGATCCGAGGTCAAGATATCGTAACGGACTTAATACAATTTTTGGATAAAAACCATAGCAGCAGAGAGGGTGAACGACATACGCGTAGTGACCAGATTGTGAAAAAAATCGGAAAAAATCTGGTCAATTAGAGAAGTTTTTACTGTTAAGGCAAAAACTTTTTTTTCAGCCTTCGTAGGAGCCCTTAATTTTCAAAAATAAGGTCTGCTGCTGTTGGTGTGGATAGTAAATAGGTGTGTGTTTAATGTTTTCCCATTCGTTGGTGAGGATAGTAAATAGGTGTATGTTTTGTGTATTCTCGTACGTTGGTGTGGATAGTAAATAGGTATGTGTGTTATGCATTCTCGTACGTTGGTGAGGATAGTAAATATGGTATGTTTTATGCATTCGCCTTCGTTGGCGTGGATAGTAAATAGGTGTGTGTTTTATGCATTCTCGTACGTTGGTGTGGATAGTAAATAGGTGTGTGTTTTATGCTTTCTCATTCGTTGGTGAGGATAGTAAATAGGTGTATTTTTTATGCATTCTCGTACGTTGGTGTGGATAGTAAATAGGTGTGTTTTATGCATTCGCGATGACGTCACGGTACTTGCTATACACAAACACGGACGCGAATGATGCGTATTTGTATATAGAAATGACACAGGTGGCATGACGTCACGGTACTTGCTACATTGTTGCAAGTGTCTAGGAGTTAAGGAAATAAATTGATGTAGAACACGAATGGTTCGTGATTCTATGTATTTAAGTAATTTGGTATAAGCCATCAGCCTACGAAACAGTGGCTGATTTTTTTATAGTTCCTGTTTTTAGTACTGTTGATTGGCTGATGACTTGTGTATAGAGAGTTATAATATCCATAAGCACAAACGCGAATGATTCAAACTTTATATAGAAATGACACAGGTGGCATGACGCCACGGAACTTGCTATACACAATCACGAGCGCGAATGATTCGTGTTTGTATATAGTAATGACACAGGTGGCATGACGTCACGGTACTTGCTACATTGTTGCAACTGTCCAGTACCGTGACGTCACCCTACCTGTTCCATTCCTCTTGTCGCTATACAAAATTCCCATTGAGGCCATACTATCCCAGGGTGTGCTAGTCGCTATACAAAATTCCCATTGACCCTATACAGTCCCAGGGTGTGCTTTTGAGGCTATAAATCTTGAGGCTATACTATCCTAGGGTGTGCTAGTCGCTATACAAAATTCCCATTGACGCTATACAGTCTCAAGGTGTGCTTTTGAGGCTATAAATCTTGAGGCTATACTATCCCAGGGTGTGCTATTCGCTATAAAAAATTCCCATTGATGCCATACAGTCCCGAGGGGGGGAGGGGATCTGTAATGCTAATTCCCATTGTCCGTAGACTACCACAGGCCCAATTTTTTTTGACGCTATACAGGCCCAATTTTCCCCATGTTAAATTCCCATTGTCCCCAGAGGGCCGCGACACTTTTTAACATGGAAGTCCCATTGTCCCTAGATCGCCTCACTATACTACTTATAGTGTCCCAGGGGTTATTTTGCATGGAAGTCCCATTGACGCTATAGTATCCCACTATACTACTAATAGACGTTTACTTGAGAGAAATATATTACGATGGTGAGAGAATGGTCTGCCTTTTAATGCATTTTCAATACGTATAATTAGATTCGCATATGTGTCGAATGTCCAACTAACTATTTTATATATTACGTTTCTTTAGATAAATTGGTGCAAAAGTTTGATCAAATATCGAATCGAGCGAGAACAAAATGCCACAGTCTTCCCACTAAATAAATGTAAGGAAACTGCAGCAAACCTATCTTTGTGATTTGCATAGCAATTTGTACGATATCCTAATGGTAAATAAATGGCGAATATCAATATTATGTATGTTTGTTTACATGTTGCTAATGGATATTCAGAAAGTGCCTTTAAACCTACATGTACATACTGAATAAGCGTTCCGTGTGGTTGATCTTCAAGTCACATCCCTAAAGCGTTTTTCATATAAGAATTCTTGTTTAAAATATCAAATTTTAGTAACATTTGTAACAAATAGGCATTAAGAGATAAACAGTCTACTTCATTATAGTCAGGTGTACACTGTGAAGAGTATCAGTAACTACGTTTGTGTTGGATACTTGTTTAATTTATATAATGTTTCCAATAAAATAATGTATGTTTGTTGCTTCTTAGGATTTCTAGTTTTATTTAATTTCCAGAAGTCGGAAATTGATTGAAGTAGTATTGACATAGTGTAGCTCAGGATACATATTGCTCAGCGACCGCTCAGGTGACCTAGTGGTTAGAGCGTCCGCCTCGGATGCGGGAGTTCGCGTGTTCGAACCCTACCCGAGTCATACCAAAGACTTATAAAAATGATACTAACAGCTGCCTCGCTAGGCGCTCAGCATTAAGCCGGTGTGATTACGTATTAAGAGCTGGTAAGGTTTATAAAGCAATACACAACCTTAAAACATGACAATAGCAATCTTTGAAAAGAAAGCACAGTGGAACGCACACCCAAGAAATGTACCTATCATAAATATTACCTAAAAAGTTACAGATAAGGAAAATGTGCTTCCATTTGATGCCATGATATGTCACGTGGTCATGAAAAATATGATGTAGTCTTATTCATTAACAGTTTGGGTAAAATTAAATGTATTTCCTGTTTCAAGACTGACATTATTCACCACGTTACAAATACAAAGCAGTTTCTCAACATTTCGAGCTAAGCAAGCTTTTCGTCAGGGATTGAAACGACTTGCATCTACAAAACACCACTTAACACAAAAGCCAAGTAAAACGCTTGACTTCTACACGATTCATTGACAGAGGGAAACCTCCAACCAAGATATTTAAGAAAGAAGAAAGAAACAATATACTTATATACAAACTATATGAAATTATTGGTAGAAATTGCACTGCGTATTTTTCAGGTCTATGGTGTTACATGTGAAAAAAAAAATATCCATATATGTTCTCATGTGAAAATACAGAATTTCGCACCATGCCATGCAAAGCCTGTTTGTGTCTTTAGAAGTCATACCTGGATTATTCAAAATGGCCGCCATGGTAGTGTTGTTCTGAGTTTCCCGTGTTAGCGTAGTTCTTCGATTTTATTTAATCCTCAAACATCTTCGTTTTGTAGGTAAAAGTAATATACCATCAAACATCTTTGCATATGTACAGCATATTATTGAAGAAAGAGATATGAACTTTAAACGTGGAAAATCAAACAACATTTTCCAACCGGAGATTGAAGTTTGGTTTGAAATTTTGTTTAATATCTATCTATCTGTCTATCTATCTATCTATCTATCATTAAACATACTTGTGAAATTAGAAAATTAATAGAAATTTCTTTTGAATATATAAATTCTACCCAGTGGTATATAATATGCAAGAAGTCGGAACACGTATTTTCTTTGCTAACTGAACTAACAAACTCTCCATTTAGTCTTACAGGCAATAGCAAATGAAGGAAATAAATGCAAGCTGAACCATTAGGCACTTCCATGTACAACTAAATTACAATGCTTCACATATTTCTTGAGACAGAAATATTGACAAAGCAACAATTTTGTCACATGGATTGCCCATTTAATCTAGTATTCATGGCAACTGGTTACGAAATAGTCTGCCGTGAAGGCATCGTAGAATCAGTTCATTTCTTTTCATTATTAACAGCATGGCAGGTTCCTTTATAATTTTAACTTTATACATCTTTTACTTTTTTATGACGTTCGTATCCGTCATGTATTATTTCTTATTCAATGCCGTTAATTATGAAGAAAATTGAGAAACAGCTGCTAGCAGATCAGGATATTTTTTGTGAATCAATGGCTAACAAGACTTGAAGCCTCCTCATTCATTGTCGCTTACATCAATACTTTGAAACAAATCATTTAAGATGTAAGCTGAAATAATTTTAGGAAAAAATGTTGGAGAATAGTAAAATGAGTACGAGAGTTATGTCTGACAAATGCTTTAGTTATTATGACTTTAATGAAATTAATAAGCAGGTGAATGATTGACTTCTGCATGCATTAATATCATATCACATTTTACGGAGGTCACTCACATATATGTCAAACAGGTTTCATCTTCCTGTGGAACACGAGGATCATCGATTTCAAGACGTTTTCTTTTACTTCGAAAACAGTTTCCCCAAAGTGGAGCATACTCTCGCAGGACAGAAATTGTACGTTCCTAATCAAGCAAGCAGCTTTTTGTTGATGTTCTCTCAGAAAAATCTTTGATCTAATTATCTATCTATATACACATATGTATTACTTTAAATTTTTATAACCTTCATAAAATTTGGCATTTTATCGTTTTCCATTTAGATTTTCTTAGCTGAAAATCGGCACTATACAGATCGGATTTTGCTGACGTCCAGCCTCATACATATATACATACATACATACTGTAACCTCAAGGGTCTGGAAAATTATTCAGGAATTTAGCTTTCTTTTTCAGACCTTGAAGCTACAAGAGTTCAGCTGACTCTAGCAATAAAAATAAAACAACAATAAAAAAGGATTAAAAAATTCAGGACAGATTTATTCAATAATTTCTCATCTTAAAAAAAACTACACCCTTTTACTAGTTTACAGATTCAAATTTTACGTGCAGAAATATACCAGTAGATAGAACCATAGTGGATATATCTCGATTATCTAAACAAGTTCATAATTTACTAAAACTAAGCCTGATTGTTAAAAATATAACGTGGGCAAATCATGTTGTTTGAGATAAGAAGTTTTGAATGTCGGAATCAAAATTTGGGTTCCGAAATTCGTGGGTAAGAGAATTGTAGTTTAACATCTAAGTTCCAAATCATTCTTCAAAATTTCATACATGAATTGTCCTATTTCAAAAATTACCTCTCTCATTTGTCCTGATTTAATCAAATCTTTTTTCTCAAATCTTTATTCTAGGGCTTAATCTTGACCAGTCCTTTCCTCTATCCTTTTCCCGTCTGCCCCTTTATCTTTCTACCACCAACTGTCCCCCCCCCCCGCCCCCGGGCCCGGGCTTGGAACTACGACGTTGTTTATATACAAGTTTGGCACGTGTAAGCATTCTGGTAAACAAAGCATGGATTGGTGGGTATTGCAATCGATCGGCCAATCCAAATCGACCATGCTGACGGAACATGACCTCACGACAGTAATACGCACACAACTCCGTGCTTCAATTCTTATAATTTAACGTAATATTAGACAATATGATCAGTTATGACAAACCGACCCGAATATATGATTCTCAATTTCGAATGTTTGTGCAGGTAATTTAATTTTAAAATCTTGTATTGTTGTACAAAATACGAGAATGGGTAACGAGCATTTCGATGTACGAGGGGATATCTCAAAATGGGTACGCTCGACTACAACAACGTGTTGTGACTAAAATCAGCTGATCGGAGGATACACGACGTAGCGGCATAGCAATACATACATTTCACGGTACATATTTTTTTCTAAATTATTAATGTGCAGAGACCTGGTGAAAAGGCAATGAATTAGATCTTATGTGATGTAGTGCATCAAATTGTCAATTTTAAACAGTTAAAAGTAGTATTTCTGCAAAGTCATTTCTCTCTGTTTAAAAGCATTTATCAATGCGCTAAATTAACCGAATCAAAGCAGCAACAAACACCCCCCCCCCAAAAAAAACCCAACAAAAAAACAAGCACAACATAAAACAAAGAAAAAGACTTGCTGCTTTGGATAGGATAAACGTGACAGAATGATCATGCTTTACAGTTAGTTTGCATAAAAATTGTCAATTAATAAATTGAAAAGAAACGATACTTGGTTGATAGATCTCAACATGTCAGTTCGATGATATTTAATTTTAATTGAACGATGGAAATAACTATTTGTCTAGGCATCCCAAGCGCACATCGAATTGGGTTACATATGAATAAGAAATGTCAGCCATATTTCTCATAAAGTTTAAAACTTTGCATTCTAACTTCAATTATGCAGATTATTTATCCGAATTTATTTTCATTTCACTTCAATTCCCGTCACGAATATGGTTCTTTTTAATTTGGTTTTACAAACTGCATGATGAATTCACGGAGAATGCATTTAATTTGGAAGTATCTGCTATTTATATGACTCCTACAGTGTCAAACGCAGGCCGGAAGGCTCCATAACTGTCGGGGATAATTGTGTTGAATAGGCGGCATGGAGCGCGTCAATTGGATCACGTATTATATAATATGCAGTGATTATAAACAAGTACAAGGCAATAGCAAAGAAATCAGTGACTCGTCATCATTTGTTTGGAGTATTACAAGTATTGAAAATGTGCCTTGCAATTTGTTCTCCTTTCTGTCTCTAATAATTTAGTAGGTCTAACATTACAGGTTTAAAAAGTTTCAGAACGAAATCCATATAGATCTACACTGGAAAAATATTATCTATAATTTTTAAGAATTAGGTGCTTAAGCAATCAAACTACGTCCGGATACGTTGCTTCTGTCATTTCTCGGCAACGTTTCTCACGAAGGCCACATCTTGATTGAAGGTAAAGTAATGTATTTAATCAGCTATCAAGTGTTTTTACGACTTGCTGATTCAAAAAGGGTAATGAAAAGAAAAATTAATCAAAACTCAGCAAAATTATAGTCTAGGCTGCTTTTTGAATAAATCATTATATACCAATTAGTACCATTTGGTGCCACTGTCTATTATTATTTCCTCTTGTCAACAGAGTAGTAGGGAATACTGTCGTAAATAGGCATGATATTGCAAATCATTTTGATTGGTTATTGTGACTCATTGGTTTTATCACTGACCATTAGCTCTCCGTGTGCTTCGATTCGGGCTGATGTTGCAAGAGACAAAATCAAACTTTATATATTAAACATAGTTCTGTCATTCAGTCGTTTTTCTGAGTGTCAAGAGTATGATTATATGATATTTTTTTCTACATATACTAGATATGTAAATTTAATAGATTCATGCATTCAATGTCTGCATCTTGCCTTGAGTAATATGTAATTAAACATTGCTGTGGGTACACGTTTAAGGACTGTAGTTTTAAGTAGTACTTGGAAAGATGGTCTGAACGATTTTATATCTAAGGAAGGATAGAATTTGAATTATTAATTACCTATGACAGAGAAAAGAAACATTTGCTTGGTAACTTTTAAGTTTCAAAGATATTGGTAAGGTTATATTGCTGTAATATATTTATATTTATGCGAAACGTAATTATGCGTAAGATTAGATTGGTGCTGTACACATCATGTAGATGTGATTTACTGTTTAGATTCTTATAACTGTAATATTTTACTTCTAATAAATCAAACAGAATTATTGCATCTGCTTCACAGAAGACAGTACTTAGCAACTTATTAGTATTTATTCAGTTTGTATTTTCTTAAGCATGTTTAAGACCTGAATTAATTAATTAATTAATTAGTTCACATGAAAATAATTAAGCTACTTACATGGAATTCACAGTGCAGAGAAAAATCACGCTACACGGTTTGTCGATGCTCATGTACAAGTTGGAAGGTTTGGGATACATTTCATGTGTTTTGTTACTGAGTGGTACAGTTAAAACTTGCTAAAGTTTGGATTTGATTTACTTGGAAAATGATGGTCATTGGCGATATAGCAAGTCTAGAAAGATTATAGTACATAATACGTTCTGAAACTGTATGAGCAAATCATATTTCAGTGATATCTTGGATATTAATGGATTGTCAGATTTAAAACTCCGCAAGACCTTCCAAAGTGGAAGAGGAGTGTGATAAGATGACAAAATTTTTTTTTTTTTTGTTACGAGTCTAGGCTCTTACAAAAAGTAACAGAAAAGAGTGAAGACAACAAGCTTTGTAAAATTAAACAAATAATTTATTTCCCTAGAATAGCAAGTGAAAAATGAGAAAAAAGAACTTACGGTTTTACGAATCAAATCCAAAAATAATCTAAGAATTAAAAAATAGAAGTCCTAATAATTAAAAGTCCTGAATGAAACTGAGTTCGAATCCCGATGAAATCCAAAATGGAAGGCGATGACGTCTGTTGTAACCTTCAAAGTTCTGTTGTGTCAACATTTTCTTGTTGAATCACAGAAAATATCATTCCAGTTTTGAATTCCGTAAAAATTTCAGTGAATGACTTTGTCCAAGAATTTTGTAAGAGCACTTATGTATTTCCAGGGAAAATAATCACTTGGAATTCAATAAAATAAAATTTCAGCTCAAACTGGTCACAACATAATGTAACTTGACATCTCAAGTGTTTTAAGCCCGACTGAAGAAGCTCTGTAAAGACAACAGTTATACACTAGTTTAAAACGCAAAACAGATTCCCAGATGATGGTCAATCTTCTAGAAAAATTATAAGTTTGCAACAATAAACACATGTTTCATATCACATACTCCAGGTATGGCCTTGACTTAACTTAATGATTCTCACTCTGAGAAAGAATAAAAAAAGTTGTTTACCAAAACTGTCATTGGTTCTGAATCAAGGTCAGAGACTAGATATATATAATCTATGTTGGGGTTTGGACAGAGACAAGGAAATCCCAGTCAAGGGGTTACATTATTTGTCTCCCCACGAGGCTTGCCCGGGTGGGGAGACATATAATGTAAGCCCGCGACTGGGATTTCCTTGTCTCTGTCCAAACCCCAACGTAGATTTATTTTTCTCACCCAATATTATCCTTTAAAGTAAGAAAGAACTCCTCCCTTGTGCAATATAGTTCACGCGCCAATGTTTGCATGCGGTGCATTAATACAAATATGTAAATGAGGACTGTGACGTGACGTGTCATCCGAAGTACACAGTTTTTATGTGTGAGCCCCCCCCCAAAAAAACATCAAACGTTTCATAGTTTTTAGGTATTATCACATTTAATATATGGATGTTATATAAAATTAACAATAAATAGTTAATATTTATTACAAGAAAATGTTTCATTTTCATTAGTTCCAATTTAGAAAATTATATTGTACCTAATGAAACTATACTCGGCCCACAGCTCTGTTGTAGTGTATATACATGTAGCATGAGTATCCGTGCTTGGGTTATTCACGGGTAATTAGAGATCCGTGTCACTCTCATATATAACTCTCCTTTTCTATAGAGGAGGTGAAACTGTTTGTGACATACTTGTGTTGTAATTAATATTGATTGTAAAAGTACCCCCGTGTATAAAAGACCCTCCAAATACGGACCCCAGCGGATAACCATCTGCTAGACTTTCAAGTTCACGGATTCTTTGAAAATTTATTTTTCTGTCTTGGAAATATGGCAAATGTTGCAGTGAAATTTGCTTATGGATTAATGTGTTGACGGATAAATGATTTCTTCTGGCTGGTAAGTGCATTTTTTGTCATTAAATATTGTAGGTATATTTTTTATTCAGCTTGGGCGCAATGGAGATGCTTAACAAAAATAAAATAAAGCATGTTTGACATAACACATTTCTGGCTGTTACTAAGTTTTCTGTAGTTGTTAAGAGCGTTGGAAGACTATGAAGTGTAT